>ML305485.1:0-27181 GCA_005239505.1 Nicotiana paniculata | reverse complement strand
TCTATGAAATCAAGTAGCAACTCGGAGAGTTTTTCCTTAGATAGGAACTTTACTTTGTTTTTAGGATGGGAGATACTTACCTGTGGTTCTTCATGTGATTCCTCATTAGATTCTCCAATTGCCATGAGCGCATGATCTTCAGTCTCCACATCTTCTGATTCCTCATCTGAACATCCCCCCAAGCAGCAACCATACCCTTTGTTGTGGTTTTCTTGGGTTGGACATGTTCCTTCTTCCTGTTCCTTCTTTCGTATCTCTCCTTTTTCCATTCTACTTCCCACTGAGGATTGATGAGATGGTCAGTCTTACCACATTTATAGCATCCCTCATTGGTTGGCCTTTCTGGGGCTTTTATTTTGTTGTAGTTTCCTCCTCTAGAGATGCCCTTCTTCCTCATGAGAAAGTTTCAGAATTCTTTGGTGATCATGGCCATCTCATCATCCTCCAGATCTGCTCCCTCAGTTATTCTTAGTTCTAGAGTCTTCTCCTTCCTTGAACCATCCATCTTCATTGTTTGCCTTNGCTTTTGCTTTGTTGTAGTTTCCTCCTCTAGAGATGCCCTTCTTCCTCATGAGAAAGTTTCAGAATTCTTTGGTGATCATGGCCATCTCATCATCCTCCAGATCTGCTCCCTCAGTTATTCTTAGTTCTAGAGTCTTCTCCTTCCTTGAACCATCCATCTTCATTGTTTGCCTTCTTAGTTCATAGGCAGTGAGGTTTCCAATCAGCTCATCAAATCTCAGGGTTGCCATATTTTTGGATTCCTGGATAGCAGTGATTTTGCTTTCCCAGGAAATAGGCAAGACCCTTGTTAGTATCTTCTCAACCTTGTCCTCTTCAAGAATGACTCTTCCAAGAGACTTCAGTTGATTAGTCAAGGTTGTGAACCTTGTGTACATCTCTTGGATAGTCTCTCCTTCTTTCATACTGATGTTTTCATACTGAGAGTATAGTAGAGTACCTCTTGACCTCTTTACCTCAGGTGTTCCTTCATGAACTACTTGCAAGGTATCCCAGATCTCTTTGGCAGTGGTGCAACTTTGGATTTTGCTGTACTCGTCTGGACCTAGTCTACACACTAGCCACTTTTTGGCCTTTGCATTCTTCTCCCATTTCTTCATATCCTCAGCAGTGCAATCAGCTCTAGTCTTTGGTATATCTATACCTTCAGCAGTCTTCATCATGGTAGCTAGAGGACCACCAGTGACTATGTCCCAGAGTTCATAGTCTTCTCCAATCAGATGGTCCTTCATCCTGTTTTTCCACCAAGAGTAATACTGGCCATTGAAGAGTGGTGGCCTTGCATTTGATTGACCTTCCCAATTTCCAGGTGGTGCACTCATCTTGATCTTCTCCAAGGTGTTAGCCTTTCAAGGATAACATGCTCTGATATCAATTGATGTTTTAGACGTCAATACCACACAATTATATAAGTTAATTGTGAGGTACCCAATTTTTCGAGTGATGTCTCAATAGAAGAATCTGGTTCTTCTTGATGTACTTACTTCTACTGTTGCGGAATATTAAAAGCAGTAAAGTAAAAACACAGAGATTTTTACATGGAAAACACCTGGCTCAAAATGTGAAAAAACCATGACCTACTCCTCAGTAGGATTTGCTCAAACACTTCACTAAAAACTTTGAGCCAAACGGACTTACAAAATAAAATCTTTTGTAATCCTAGGACTAACTCTAATCCCTTTGTAATAACTAGACCATAGCTAATTTCTGCAATTTTCAAGTTAACTCTAACTTGAACAATGCGTACCTATTACAATTGCTTCTATGAAAGCTGAAAAGATATAATATTAAAACTCCTACTACAATCAACTAGACACAATAATTAATTAGATGGAATTGGTTCTTCTAGTTGAATTGTAGCCTTTGAATCGCACAATGATTCTTCTAGCAAAATAACTCTGGGAAATTTGCTTTCAGATTTTGATTCACTTCAGCTTTTGTGCCTGTCGAATTCCAGCATAAATACATCAATTATTTATAGAGTCAGTTGTTGATCTTGTATTCCAATTCTAGTCCAACTCTACCTGGGTGAACAAATTCGTATCAAACTCAACTTCCTTTCTTTTGTTACTTTCCTTGCTGAATTCGACTTCAATCTTCTCATCAGTTTGCAACCTTTTCGCATTAGGAGGCAGTCTCCTCGTTCATTGATATTTTACATTCACAAATATCTCCTATGCATATACGGTTCATGTGCCATCTATACAGTTCAAGATGTGTGCTCTGATGGACCTAGTTCAACTGGCCAACCATTTTTCAATCTTCAAAACTATGCAGTGACATGAGTCAGCACTTTGGTATCGTAGCATATTTGTAGGCTTTGAATAAGTGCAATCTCATCCCTTTTTCATTTTATCGCATTCTTCCTTTACCATTTCATAATTACTAGAACCACTTAATTCCGACTTAATGCCACATCACTCCATATTCCCCCCTTTAGGGAAGTACTAATATTTAGCGCTACGACGATCTACCTATAGATGCTTTAACTCTTCATCATTGGCGTCTTCTCACACTATCGATGACCCTTAATCGCCTTGCGATAATCCTACTGTACCAAGGATAAGGAAATTACCTACTCGCACGGGTGGCACTTAGAGTAACTGGCACACATAGTCCCTTAAGCTTAACTTTGCTCACATTGCTTGATTTAAGGAAGTTTCTTCATGAATAACCATTCTCTGAATTTCTTATGAATCTTCTTCTGTTGTCCATTCTATTATGCCGGAACGAAATATGAAACTCTAATGATGTAGACTATTATCCAATCACTTAGTCCCTAATTCACGTTTAGTCTTGTTCCCCAGCCCGTACTAATTTCTATTATTCTGGAGTCTAACTTTTCCTTCCGGTAGTTGCGTTGGAGTCACAAACTTATTTCTCGAAGTGAGGATATGACTTTATGGCCTACATTCTTTTTCTATCTTAAGGCCTGTTACTTCTCGTCTTTTTCCTTCCCTTACTATAGACTATGTAATACTGTCATTTACCGTTGTCATCCAGGTATCACATCTTACTCATAATGCTTCCTTAATTCTCTTTTTATTTCCCGCTAACATTTATGTCTATCACTTTATTTTGAAAACTCGAACAAGATATTCTTTTACTCTTAGCTCCCCTTGCTCCATCCATTAGCTCTTAGAGTTACCTAACATTCTCTCTCTACTAGGGACAGGAGCCATACTAAGATAATATTTATCCCTTCCAGGCTTTTGGTGCCCATCTTTGTGGCACTCATATCTAGCTATATTATTTTTAGAGTGCACCATCTGGGTGTCTTACAAGGAGATCTATTAGCACATTTATAATATCCTTCAGAAAGGCCAACTAACGCAAACAATTCATCTACCATTTTGGGTTATTCTCACCCTAACTGGATCCATATATCTTGTCCTTCTCTTGAACCATATCTGTTAGCTCCCATAGGGCATAACGAAGATCGGAGTAGCCAATTGTACATACCTCTGTTAATGTTGAATGTAACTCAAAAAGCTTATATTCCTCTGCCTGAATTGTAAATACTGTTAAACTTTGTTAACTGGACGCCACGTGCCTTCTTCATCTTGCTTCTTTTGCTTGTTGAAACTTGTATTTATCTTCTGAGTCTCTAATTGTTTTTCACCATAAAGGTGGATAGGTATTCTCGCCTCAAGGTTCCTTATCAAGAGGCTTACACATCTTAGTACACACATGATCTACTGAAGACCTTATATTTACTTATCAGAAGCATCATGAAAAATCGAGTACCTCTAACTCAACTCTTCCATAGTCACATTCAATCTCTTACCAACTGTCTTTCTAGATATAGGTATCGTCTTATTGTGAATAAAGTAGAAGTTAGGAATTTGAATTCTTACAACTGAGCTCTACCACACGATCTAGAGTAAGAAGAAATATTGACAGCCCTAAATTCCTTGTAGCCTTCTGCTTATAAATGTGGTGCACGACATACCCATAAACAAGACTATACTAGACACGGCTTGTAGACTCCTTAGGACATAACTGCTCTGGTACCACTTTTCTCACGACCCAAACCTATGGGCCACGACGGGCACCCGGTACCTTACTCAACTGAGTACCAACATAACGTATTTTTTCATGTCATACTATCATAGATAACTGAGCCGGAAGGATACTGTAAGATAAGTAGAATACAACATGTAATACCAACCTATACATAAGACATACGGGCCTATAAGACCAAAATAACCACCCGTACACTGAACATAGGCCGATAAGGCCATACAATCTTTTACGTACATAACATCTGTCTACTAGCCTCTAAGAATACATAATTTTCATAAAGGTCAGGACAGAGTCCCTCCATACCAAACAATACACGTCTAAATCATACTAACAAAACAAGGAACTCCGAAGCAAATGGAGCGCACCAACATCTTCTGCTAAGCTGATAGCCTACTTGGAGGGCTCTCGACCTGTCTATCGGGACCTGTGGGCATGAAACACAGCGTCCCTAGGAAAAAGGGGCGTCAGTACAAATAATGTACCGAGTATGTAAGGAATGAAAACTACTAAATAATATACATGAGAGAAACATGGAGTAAAAGACTCGACATGTACGTTTGCATAGCTTTGTGAATCATTTAATTTTCATAATGTCATGCATATGCGTATAAATTTCATACCATGCATATGTATATGCGTTCATAACATCATCAGGCCTCTGAGGGCATCCCATCATATTATTTCGGCCACTGTGGGCAAATCATCAACATATACTATCTGATCAGGTGGTGGTGCGTATATAACGCTGTAACCTTTTCCCATATCCCATATACATATATTATTCATATATACGCGTATATAATTCCATCTGGTCATGGGTCAATGTAAATGAATGCAATGCATGGGAAGTACGTCAATAAAATCTTCGGAGTGTCATAAGACCATTATGCCTTTGATTAATATCATGAAATAAACTTTATCAACTTATGTATTTTCTGAGACCCATGAACAGATGATAGAATAATATGACACATGAGGAATCAAGAACATAATCATCTCTAATATTTCTATGAATAGAGTCATGTATGAAAATTATAAATTTGCTCGTTTCGTTTGTGTCGTATGGATCATGCCAAAAGAAATAATGGATAGCCTTAACATACGTGAGTCGATTCTCTTGACAATCCCTATAACACACATTAATTGCGACGAAACACGTAACAGAGAGATCGAAATAAGGAACAATCCGTATGAAATGCTCAAAGCAATAACTTTGCTATTGAAAAATCATCGTTGTCGAAAGCCTTTCTCAAGAGATTTAGAATCAATGTTGTGTAATGGAAAGCTTGCTGAAACTCTTCTCAAGAGTTTAGGAACAATGTCACATGGAAAGTGAAAGCTTGGTTGAGCTTTCTTAGAAAGAATGCTACTGTGTTCTTTTCTTAAGAGATTTGAAGATAATGTTGAATTTGAAAAGTTATCCTTAATATTAGGTGGACCCCACGTGTCTAGCTTAGTGTCACTTAATTTCTTCAAGTGTGAATGACACCTTTCATTCCTAATATAGGAGTCACAAATCTTGGAATGGGGGCTACTATATTTTTTTGCTTGGCCTTTATCCAAAAACTTTAGTTAATCAACCACTAATTAATAATTAACTTGTTAATTCACCATTAACCAATAATTAACAGTTTATTCACATAATTACGAATCATCTCAAATTATTTAAAATTCTAATTACTTTTAACACACCTTATACATCTTCCTATTATGGTCATGTGGTATCTTTTATGGCACTAATCCATAAATACCGGTATTATAGTTCGGATCGTATTTTATCCCAAAATGTCAAATTTCGACAAAACTCATTTTCTTTTATTCGTTTACCCTCTAACCTTCACGAATTTACTTATCACTTGACTTGTTTGAAATAACATAATACTTATAACCTCAAAAATAATCTCATTCCCGAGCTTATATCAGTTTACTCATGGCGTACTTTCATGTACGAAAACATGGGGTGTAATAGTTCGGGTTTGTGCAAAATATTGCGAAGGGGATATGTAGTTACAACACAAATTGGGTAAAATTTGGAAGTACAATTTTAGTTTCCTAGAGGCGCTTATTAAAGCAAGAGCTAATTTTTCTAAGTGCAGTTATCTAGTCTCGGTCTCACCTAAGGTCCGACTAACATAGTAAACAGGGAATTGCATACCTTGATCTTCTCGAACTAGGATCCCACTTACTGCTATTCTCGAGACTGCCAAGTATAAGTAGAGTTGCCCGTCCGTTTTCGGGGTGTGAAGCAGTGGCGGGCTCGACATGTATCGTTTTAGTTCTTCTAAGGCTTGCTGGAATTCCGTGGTCCATGCAAAATTACTCTTCTTCTTATGGAGTGAGAAGAACCGGTGACTTCTATTTGAGGACCTCGAGTTGAATCTCCCTAGGTCGGCTATGCGCCCTGTTAACCTTTGTATGACCTTGACATTATCCACGACTGTGATATCTTCGATGGCTTTTATTTTATCGGGGTTGATCTCGATCCCCCGATTTGATACCATGAAGCCGAGGAACTTGCTCGAGCCGACCCTGAACGCACACTTCTCCAGATTGAGCTTCATGTTGTATTTTCCCAGTATGTCGAAGGTCTCCTACAAATGTTCCAAATGGTCCGCTACTCGGAGGGACTTAACTAACATGCTGTCAATATAAACCTCCATTGACTTACCTATTTGTTCATCGAACATTCGATTTACTAGGCGTTGATAAGTTGCCCCAGCATTGTTTAGTCCGAACGGCATTACGTTATAACAATAGGTGTTGTATCTAGTGATAAACAAAGTTTTTTCCTGATAATCCGGGTTTATTTGTATTTTATTGCACCCAGAGTAGGCATCTAGAAAACTGAGAATCCCGTGGCCGACCGTGGCATCGATCATGCGATCGATATTCGACAAAGGAAAAGAACCCTTAGGGAAGGCCTTGTTCAAGTCCTTATGGTCTATGCACATTCTAAGTTTATTTCCCTTCTTAGGGACTACCACTACGTTAGCTAACCATTCGGGATATTTTACTTCCCGAATGGACCCTATTTTGAGAAGTTTTGTTACCTCGTCCTTGATGAATGCATGCTTAACTTCGGACTGGAGCCTTCTCTTTTGCTTTACTGTACGGAACTTTGGGTCCAAGCTTAGTCGATGGGTAGTGAGTTCTAGTAGGATCCCTGTCATATCGAGATGTGACCAGGCAGAGCAATCCATGTTAGCTTTAAGGAAATGAATAAGTTTGCTCCTGAGCTTGTGGTTTAGCCCTGTGCCCAGGTATACCTTTCTTTCGGGCTGGCGGTCGATTAACGTTACTTGTTCCAGCTCCTCGACCGTTGACTTGGTGGCGTCAGATTCATCGGGGATTTTGAAGGATCGAGGGATTCAGTAGTTGTCATCCTCGTCGATAACTTGCTCTTGCAATTGGGTCGAGGCCAATGTCTGTGGTTGCTATTTGGCCTCCTGCTTACTCTTCGACTCCGATCCCTTTGCAGATGAAAAATTCGATACCGGTATTCCTTCATCGACTGCAAACATCTCCTTGGCGGCAGGTTGTTCCCCGTACACCGTTTTTACTCCCTTCGGTGTTGGGAACTTCAGAACTTGGTGAAGGTACCGCCCTCATGTTATGAATCTAGGGCCTTCCGAGCAGGGCGTTGTATCTCATGTCGCCCTCGTTCACATGGAACTTTGTTTTTTGAATGGTCCCGGCTACGTTGACTGGCAAGATAATTTCCCCTTTGGTAGTTTCACTCGCCATGTTGAAGCCGTTAAGATCCCGAGCTACAGGAACAATTTGATCCTGTAGGCCGAGCTGCTCCACGACCCTCGATCCGATAATGTTGGCCGAGCTTCCTGGATCAATTAGAACATATTTAATTTGAATTTTATTCATAAGGACAGATATACCAGTGCGTCGTTGGGGGGTTGTGAGATCCCCTCTGCATCCTGGTCATTGAAAGACAAGGCCCCTTCCGGCACATAGTCCCTAGTTCATTTTTTCGTGGTGATCGACACCTTTGTGCGCTTAAATACGGGTCCCTACGGAATATTGACCCCACCGATGATTATGTGAATCATGTGCTATGGTTCTTCCCGTTTGTTCTTCCTGTTTGCATCCCTGTCTCTGAAGTGGTTCTTAGCTCGATTGCTCAAGAATTCTCGAAGGTGGCCCTCGTTGAACAAACGGGCTACCTCCTCCCTTAGGTGTTTGCAGTCCTCCATTTTGTGACCATGAGTACTATGGTATTTGCATATTTGATTTGGGTTCCTCTAGGCCGGATCAATCTGTAGGGGTCGAGGCCATCTGGATCTTTGATCCGCCTAATGGACGATACAATAGTTGATGCATCAACGTTGAAGTTGTATTCTGATAGTCATGGTGCTTCTGTAGGCTCGACGTGTTTATTGAAACCATTCTTACTCATGAGCCCTTGGGAGCTCTGTCCTCGATCGTTCCTTCGATCACTTCAAGAAGGATTGCGTACAGGTCCACTGTTCCTACGATCTCCACCGTATGGTTGATACCGATATCTGTTCGATCGGGGTTATCTATCGATGTCCCTTTGAATTCTGTTGACGGGCCTGTTTGGGTAAACGGATCCAGTAGGAGCTCCCAACTGATCATCCTCGACCCTGATTTTTGACTGGTACTGATTATGCACATCGACCCAGGTCACAACTGGATACTCAATTAAATTTTGCTTTAACTGCCGCGAGGCCGTCGAACTTCATACGTTCAAACCTTGAGTAAAAGCTTGGATGGCCCAATCATCTACGACCGGGGGTAGATTCATACGTTCCATCTGGAATCGAGATACAAATTCTCTTAATATTTCATTGTCTTTCTATCTCACTTTGAAGAGGTCTGACTTCCTAGTCTCGACCTTAATTGCTCCGGCGTGTGCTCTAACGAAAGAATTTGCGAGCATGGAAAAGGAATCAATGGAATTGGGCGGCAAGTTGTGGTACCATATAATCGCCCCTTTCGATAAAGTTTCCTCGAACTTTTTCAATAAAATGGACTCAATATCGTCATCCTCTAAATCGTTCCCTTTTATTGCACATGTGTAAGAAGTGACATGCTCATTAGGGTCGGTGCTCCCATTATACTTGGGAATTTCTGGCATGCAAAATTTCTTTGGGATGGGCTTAGGAGCCACACTTGGGGGGAAAGGCTTCTGCACGAACTGCTTCGAATCCAAACCTTTTAGAACTGATGGTGTCCCCGAAATTTGATCAACTCGGGAGTTGTACGTTTCTACCTTTTTTCGTTCTCCTCAACCTTCTTCTCCCCCGATTCGATCCGTTTTGTGAGTTCTTCGAGCTTTTTCATAATGCCCGGTCTGTCTCCGATTCGTTCTCATTTGGCCTCTCCGGTACTATTTCGTCTCTGTGAACAACTTCTAGTGAGGGTTCGAGTTCGATCCTACTCGGTGCACAGTTTTGATTTTGTAGTTGCGCTATAGCAGCTTGTTGGGTCTGTAACATTTCAAATATTAGATGAAGGTTGACTCTGCCGTCTTCGCCGCCCTGCATACCTCAACCGCTTGATCGAACTTCCCTGTGGACGCTATTCTCGAGATCGACGCCCAGATTAGCATTTAGGGTGACATGGGAACTGACGTCGACGGGATTTGCAATTGGTACTCTCTCGAGGCCAGCCTGAGGCACTTCGATCCCTGGGGAGACTATATTGCCATTTTTTCCATGAAAACAAAGGCCGTTGTCGACGTGTGTGGGCATTGTTTGTGAGTTCGACATGCTGATCCTAAATCAAAAACACTTCCGAGAACAAGCGTAAAACAGTGTATGTTACAAGAATTAATACCAGGCAATCACTATTATCCTTAGCCCCACGGTGGGCGCCAAACTGTTTACCCTTAAAATTAGATAACAACTAAACTTATAAGTGGTTTTAAGGATAGGTAATTTTTCCTAGTACCAACTGATAAATACGATGATTAATAATAGGAATTAACAGTAAAGTAAAGCAAACTAGTATTGAAATGCAATTCAGTACTCGAGCAAGATCGCGCTTGAACCGGCTGAGAGTAGAGTTATGAAATATGAAATAAACTGATGAACAAAAGAGTATGAGACAAAAAAAAGTATTGTATTGCTTTGATATGCGAGAATCAGATGGATACAAATGATTAGAACTCCCTTTTATATAGTAGAGGAATTTCACTTATGGTACAATTCTAATTACAGAAGGAAACCCCATGATTAGCTAAATAACCGTTCTTGATTTGATCCATTCCGAGATTTCTGCCACGATCCTCGACCAGTCACGGATATCTCGGTTTTCTGTTATATGTTATCTACGGTCTTGCTCGATGTCTATCACGTTTGGTCTCTATCATCGCTGGTGTCAATCTCGACAGGTACTTCAAATGCCGAACTCGGTACCTTATCTTCATGTCTCGGTCTGATATAATGCGGGTCCGATCCTCGATCCGTCCCCCTGGTCTCACTTAATCAATAAAATAGGGTGTGCCCATTTTTAACCATATACAAGCAGCAACGAAGATGATACAAACTCATGCCAAATGTGATACATCTGAGTATCTAATAATTTGTTTTTGCCCTTATCATTAACTATTCACTCCTTAAATCATTTTCCAAGACTTTTTGAAATGTTAACATTATTATGGGTAAAATTATAAAATATATACTTTATTTTTTTAACGCACAACTAAAAGTGAATAGCGGAAGTACTGATTAAGTATGTTTCATCTCTTTTCATTTATTAAGAGAAGTGGTTGCAGGTTTCTCAAATTGAAGCAATCCAAAATTTACAAGGAAAAAACCCTATTTTGGAGCCTAGCTATTCGAAAAATAAGAAGCGTGGTTCAAGGTCAGAACTACTGTTACAGACTGACAATGTAAGAACTAAAAATAGAGCTCGTGCGTCAAACCTGGTTAATTACCGTAATTCTGTTGATTGCACTGTCGATCAAATTATAGACTGGACGTGTAAATATTTTGTTCGTACAATATTGCCTATGTATAGATAAAATGAGTGGTATTATCACTTTTAACCGCGCTGAAATTATTTATATTTTATGTATGTTATATACAAAAATTATATTAATTTTATACATTTTATCGATTATTATTTTTACAGCGACTATACAATATAATTATTTCATAAAATTATAGTTTGTTCAATAATAATACTCTGTATAAACAGCGTGGCAATGAATATGATTTATTAACATTTTTAAAACCAATGGCACGTATGACGTACCCACACACAAACTCTTATATACACCCTTCTCTTCCCCACTCAGCAAAACACCTTGCTTCTTATCCAACACATCCAAACATCTAAAAAACATTGTGGAGAAAAATGTCAGCGTGCAGCAAGATCCGCCACATAGTCAGGCTCCGCCAAATGCTACAACGGTGGAGGAAGAAGGCCTCTACGGCTGCCCGTCACCGCGTCCCTACCGACGTACCTTCGGGACATGTAGCAGTTACAGTTGGTGCTAGTTGCAAGAGATTTGTAGTCCGTGCCACTTACTTGAACCACCCAATGTTCAAGAAACTGTTGTCACAGGCGGAGGAAGAGTTTGGTTTTACTAACTCTGGCCCTTTAGCCATTCCTTGTGATGAGTCTTTGTTTGAAGAGTTGCTTCGTTACTTGGTTCGGTTCGACTCCGTTAACAATAATATGTCTCGATTCGTGAACTTTGAAGATTTTCAAGGATATTGTCACATGGATATCCGAAGCAACCTTTATTTTTGGGCTGATTCCAGACCCCTTTTGCATTAGCGTATCTGATAAGTAATTAAAGACATTTCGAGCAAAAGACAGATCAAGATTTTAAGTCAGTGAATACGGATAGTGACAAACTGACAATAAGTACAATCTTGGTAAAAATACACATTTTTCCCGGGAAGTTTCTCAATTATATATGTTAAGTTCAAGTTGAGCACAAGTGGATGTGCCCAGACCTACTACTTATATTCTGTTCTGAGAATGTGATTGGAGATGGCAAGAAGGTGGACGAGTTGATTCGCCACATATAGAGTCGTCCCAGGTTTTGAATTGGAGTGAAATTCAAGAAAGTTTTGTGCAGCAAAGCAAAGAGGAAAAAGACAAGAAATGATTAATTTGTACAATTGTTTTGTATTTAATTTTTTGTTTTTAACTAAAGATTGATCATTGTCGATAGGATAGAGGAAATGGCAGAAAAATTAAGCATGTTTGTCCATTATCTGTTGTACATTATAAATACATACCAATGTTTGTCCATTATCTGTTGTACATTATGAATACATACATGGTTTTGAATGATAAATGAAATATGATACAGTGACTATTGTTGTTTAACGTGTGATGAATAATTGAGTAGTAACGTGCTCGCCGTTGTGGGAGTGCTCAATGCCAGCAACCCAATGGGCTCTTTCTAGATTGTATTATGTCTTTTGTTCAGTCCTCTTTAAGATTAGACGTATTATACATTTTTTATTTTTTATTTTCATCCATAAAAATAAAAATACAAATGAAACGCGAAATGCAGTAATTAAATCCCTGCACACTTTGTCCATAGCCTAGTGTGCCTCTACTAAGAATCAATGAATCATAGCATTGGCTACCTCCTTAACAAGAAAAAAAGATACACACAATGTTCATCCAAATTGATGGCTATATGTCATGTGATCACTTTAACCCCCTTGGGTTTTTAACTCTTCATAATCGTTTTGAATAATTTGACCTATGTTGTCATTCATACTTGAAATTAAATTCGAAAATTGTTAGGAAGAATGGAGTCGAGAGAATCAAAGGGAAATTAATATGTGGGTTGTTGGTTGGAGGGGTGGGGGGTTGAAGCGGGTAGGTGCTGATTGGAAGTTAATATAAATTTAGCTTCAAAAGATTTCTTAAAATTTTTGGAAAAGAAGAATAATGAAGCTGGCATACAGCTCACTTTTTGGGGACTTTTAACAATTCAAATTAAATTAATCATTTTATTTAATAGTACTAGCTTTCAAGAATATAATGCACTTGTACAAGTTTTTGCAAGTGGCAGTATTGCTACTTGTACCATCAATAGAGCAGTTGATCTGCTTCGTTTTCGAAATCATATAACAAGAACAATCAAGTTTATAGTTTAGGTATATGCTGATCTGCTAGAAAAGTACATGTAACATTCTTACATTTTCAGCAGAATTGGAGAAAAACGATATGTGGTTAATAAAATAAAAATTATTACACATATATATATATATATGTGTGTGTGTGTGTGTTTATGTATGTATATCCCAAATAGACACGTATACTTGCATCGATTTGCATTTCCGACCCCCTACTCTTGGGGCTTTAAATAGATATGTTGGGCTAAACTGGCTCATTAACACTCTTAACATGGTGTGATATTATTTGATTTGGGCAAAACCCGTATAGTTTTTCCCAAAAGGCCTCACACAATTAAGAGATCCATACACCTTATATGTAGACTCCCAATCTTTTCAACTATCAATTTAGGACTTTGTTTGCACACCAAATAATCCCCCTCTCGAACTAAGTTCCATGTGGCTCACTATCACGATCCACGCGTCTCCTCCCTCGAACTAAGTTCCACGTGGCCCACTACTACGATCCACGGGTCAATCGAAGTCTAAAACTAGCTTCTTTTTGTGTGCGCGTCCGTCCGCATCTTCACTTTTCCATCTCCATACTCTTCCCACCAAACCTGGGTTCTGATACCTATTGTTGTGAAAGATCGTGGTTTAACTAGCATACAATCACACAAAGCAAATAGTGAAGAAAACACAATGATTTAACGGGGTTTGGCTAAGTCTAATCCTCGGGGCAAAAACAGAGAGAGTTTTCCCCTATGAATGAAAAGAAAAATACAATAGGATCTATAAAATCCCCAGTTATAACCCCTATATATAGATCTCAAATAGTCTCAAACCTATAACAAGGTTTCCTAGTCAGACAAGGATTATATTTTTGTTTCCAAATCTATTAGCACGGTTTTCCCAAACCTATAGGCATTATGGATTTCGTAAAAATTAAAAAAAGTAATTCAAGCCAAAAACAATAAATATTCCTCTTGGCTTGAATTCTCTTCATCAACATGAACAACGTCTTTCTACTTAGCCCTCGCAAGGGCTCTACCCATTGCCACACAACTCAACCAAATCTAGGTAACACATAAACTTGTTAATAGACCCAATCTCTTTACCTATACCACAAATTCGTCGATTTGATTTTGCACTTGAAATAGCTTTGGATAGCTATTACTCTCAAATGCATCAACAGTCTCTGCAACTGCCAAAATAAATCCCACAAGATTCATATATCCAAGAAGATTCTCATAAACTATTTTGTAAAACTTTGCGGTCAGTTGGTCACTCTCTTCTCACTACTTTTTACAACGCTATATAATTGATGTTGCACAAGTGCATTAATATTATCATCTTTATTAATATTTTGCACCTCCTCCACTTCCTCTACTGTAGAACTATTGGGCTGAGCTAGTGGAGATTCAATTTCTAGTTCTGTGCAGTCACTAACACCACTTATCTATTTCTTCTATTGCCTTCTCTCTTTGACTATCGATTAAGGCAGATTCATTAAATGTCACTTCCCTACTGATAATTAACCGTGAAGTCTTTTGATTTGTGCACCACAACTTATAACCTTTCACTCCAGTTGTATACCTTAGAAATATGCACTTCTTTGCCCTCGACTCGAGTTTTCCATTCCTCACATGAGCATAAGCAGGACAACCAAATATCCTCAAATTGGAATAATTAGCAGGTCAACTTCACCATACCTCAAAAGGAGTTTTGAACTCAATAGATGTAGATGGAGATCTATTGTCAAATAACAAGTTGTATTAATCGGTTCAGCCAAAAATCCTTGCAAACACATGAGTATGAAAGCATGCTTCATGCCTTATCACGAAGCATTTTGTTCATACTTTCTGCAATATCATTCTATTGTGGTTTTCTGACATATATGCGTGTCTCACTATGCCCTCTCTGCTGCAGAAATAATAGAACTCAGAATTGCAAAATTCTAACCCATTGTCAGTCCGAAGACGCTTAATTATTCTTTTCGTCTGCCTCTCAACCATCGTCTTTCATTTAACAAATGTCAAAAGTGCGTCATCTTTTATTTCAGAAAACACACCCACACCATTCTTGAGTAATCATTATTCAAAGTCATAAAATACCTGGCACCACTCTTGGAGGGAACTCTATTTGGATCCCACAAATCTGAATATATATAATCTAATTTGTCTCTGGTCTTGTGCGGTGCCTTCTTGCTGTGTTTCATCCTTCTCTATTTACCAAATACACAATGCTCACAAAAATTCAAAGCTTAATTTTTCTTTCCATCCAGCAAATTTTGCTTGCTCAACAAAGACAATCTCTTGTCACTCATATGACCAAATCACAAGTGCCATAACTGAGACTAATTCTGATCATCCTTTTCAGAAACTACAACAGCTTCCCCTTCAACTACACTGGCCTGAAGATGCTAGAATGCATTTTACCCTTCATGAGCATCATGGATCCTTTACACACTCTAAATATTCTATTTTCGGAGTGGAACTTATACCTTTGATCATCAAAGTCAAAAAAAATTAAATTTTCCTTTTGTCCAAGGAACATGCCAACACTCAATATTTCTGATAATTCTATCGAACATTCTAAATCTAATGTTACTAATTCCTTATGTGGACACATGTAGAAAGTAGGACCAGAATCAAGAACCCAGAAATTTGCCCATGATTAAAACTCACAACATTGACTGTAACGAATCGATCAGTCATTTTGTGTAATTACGTCTCGTCACCCCTTTTACTACCTCACACTTGTGTGTTTATGCTTTTATGACTTGCAGGTTTGATTAGTTTCGTTCCGAAAAGCTTTCAGGTTGATTTGGACCCTTGATTCTTGACTTAGAAGTTCAAATTTGAAAAAGTTTACTAAACTTCGATTTTTGTGAAATCGATCACGGAACTGTGTTTCGATGACTCCGATAGCGTGTATCATGATTTCGGACTTGGACGTACGCCCGAAATTGATTTTGAAAGTCTGTACATTGATTTGTGTTGATTTGCCAAAATTTGGTAATTTAAAGTTGAAAAGTTTGACCGTAGGTTGACTTTTAGCTATCGAGTTCAAAATTTGATTTTGGGACTTGGAATAGGTTTGTTATGGCATTAGAACTTGTCTTCAAAATTTAGTGTCGTTTGGAGTTGATTTGATAGGTTTCATACACTTAGTTGTAATTCTAGAAGTTCTTGAAAATTTCTTTGAAAATCATATATTTTAGTGTTTGATTCGTAGTTTTAGATATTATTTTTGTGTTTTGATCGCGCGAGCAAGTTTGTATGATGTTTTTATACTTGTGTGGATGTTTGGTTTGGAGCCCCGAGGTCCCGGATGAGTTTCAGGCACGGTCTGAAAGTGTTCTGGACTGGAAATTGCAGAAACTGATGTTTGGTGTCGCAAATGCGAACACCACCCTCGCATTTGCGAAGGCAACATATGATGGACAGTTGTCACAAATGCGTCCTCACCTTCGCATTTGAGAAGCCAACAGAATTTGTTCATGTTCGTAGTTGCGAAAAACATGCTTGCTTTTGCGAGATTACCCAGTCCGCAAATGCAAAGATTCTATAGCAATTGCGATATATGTTGAGTCTGTCAGACTCTGCAAATGCGAGCCCTGGTCCGCAATTTAAAGCATTTGCAAATGCAAACCCTGTGTCACAAATGCGACATCTGCAACTGGTTAAAGGGTTGGGAGACGGGATTTTTGAACTCATTCTCACATTTTTGAACCCTAGACTCAGTAGGAGACAATTTGGAGAGGAGATTTTCACCTACAAACCTTGGGTAAGTGATTCTAATATATTTCTTATCATATTCCATCAACATATCTTAGATTTTAACATCAAAATCATGTGAATTAAAGTAGAAATTTGTGAAACTTTGTCAAGTTTTAAAAAAATAAGAAATCGAGGTTTGAGAGTCAATTTGGACTAGGATTTTGAAACTAATCACATATATGAACTCGTGGGGTCATGGGTAGACGAAATCTACCATCGGACTTGGGTTTTGATCGGGCGGGCCCCGGGTTGACTTTTGTTGTCTTTTTGAGAAAAATGTAAAGATCTTAACTTTATCTATTGCAATTTAATTTCCTAGCATTTTTAATGATATTTAGTCAATTTTGGTTAGATTTGAGCCATGCAGATGCAGATTTTAAGGGAAAATCTATTTATGAGTGTTGAATTGGCCTAGTTGAGGTAAGTGTCTTGCCTAACTTGGTGTGAGGGAACTACCCCTTGGGATTGGTATTGTTTGATTTAATTGTGTTAAGTGAAATCTGTGTACGCAAGGTGACGAGTGGGTACACGGGCTGTACGTGGTGTTCTACCGGGTTAGGCTACTTATACTATTTCCATGCTTAATTGAAAGGCCATATTATGTTCTAAATTCTCATAGTCAATTTATCACTAATTGTATTAGACTATCTTTACATGCCTTAGTTGACTTGTTTAGTATTTGTTCTACATCCTACTTGCTAAATTGCTCTCATGCTTTAGTTGAACTTGTTGCCTCCTTATTGTTCGTGTTATCTCTTTCCTTATTGATTTTCGTTACTTGAAGTAATTGTTCATGTTATACCTCTACTTGCTGATTTCTATTATTTGAGAGTCATGTTGAATATTATCTCTTTTATTGTGAGTTAGTCTTATCTAATATGGTTGTTATACGTTATTTTTCTCATTGTTGAGTTATTTGGTATTGAAGTTATGAAAGTCGTTAACACGTTGAGGCGATGTTGGTTATTGTTTAAACATCTATATTATTGAGCATTTTTCATCCATTATTATTGTTTATATTATTGTATACATTATGGTGGAGACATCGTCTATTGTTGTGGAAACATTGATATTGTTGTTTTTGGCAAGTTGTGATATATGGGCACTTGTGGTGCGAATTGTAATTATGATATGATATTGACGCACATGCGGTGGTATAAGGCTTGGGGTTGATGTGCATGCGGCGGTATAAGGTGGGACTTATGTGTGTGTTTCTTGTAGAGGAACTACGTGAAGCCACGCGGCATCATAAGATGGGCTAAAGTACGTGTAGCTATTTCGGGAAAACTATTTCAAAACTTATTTTCAAATGTAAGGCTCATGCAGCGTTATAAGGAAAGATTGTGATTGAAATGAGAAAAGTGAATACGAGACGGTACCTCGGTTATGATTTTTGACTATAAAAGGCGATACCTCAGTTTGGATCTCATATACATGAGGCGGTACCTCATTGTGATTCTTGTAGTTATTTCATGTTGCAAAGTATTCTCGTGGGAATATATCTTGTTGTTTCCCTCTTAATTATTCTAGCAGTTATGGACCGTACATGATCATTGTAGCTCTTTAGTTGCTTCTTTTTATGCAATTTCTGTTATTGATTTCTGATAACGCCCAACTATGCCTAATAAAAAGGACTAAGCGGTCGCTGCAAATATAATCCAGTTCAAGTCCGGAGTCGAATCCCACAGGGAACTAACCTATTTAATAAAACTTTTAACAACGCTAATGATAAGCTCATACGATTTCCGGATGCAATATTTTTAATGGATAATGAGTAGAATTTATTTAACTAAGGAAAATATTAATAAAACTAACAATAATCAAGAATAAAGTTAAATTCAATGGTAAAAGGATCTAGGGCTATTGATTTCCCCTCGGATTAATTGCTGACACGTTAGATATAATCTCGCTGTAACATCCTATAAGGATGATGAGTTCTGCGCTACCGTAATTATCTCTCAATCAATTACGATAATTCACTAGAAGCATTTTCTCGAACTACTCTAATTAACAATTTATACAACTCAGAAATAACCCACCAAAGCTTTGTTATCTCTAACCCCGCTTTTAAATTCAAGTAATTAATCTCTTAACTTACTCGAAAGTGGTGTTGTTCAACAACAATCTAACCAAGTGTTCTTTCTCAAGCAACACAGGATAACTAAACACGATTAGTCAAGGGCCCTTTCAATTAATCACAAGACAACACATAGTTGAACAATCATAGAATAAAAATGACTCAATTATATCAAAACAGAGTCAAGACTTCATCCAATAATTTCTTCCATCAACCATAGATGACGGGTTTAGCTGCTCATACTAATAGATAAAAATTCACTATAAAAAGTCATAATCAACAATGGAGTTAAGATTAAGAAGATGAAAACTCTTAGGGAAATTCTCTATCTTCTTCCTGTGTTCTTGCCTCCAAAAATCTCCTAAAAATAGCTATCTTCTTCTTCTGGGCGAATTAGGCTTCATATTGGTTTAGGTTAGTCGCCTTAGAAATTACACAATTGACCCTGGGTTATTGGTCTACGATAGCCCGTCCGCGGTCGCGGATCTGGTCGCAGATTTCACCCAGTTCTCTTCCTTCAATGCGCGGCCGCGCACCTGGGGGGGACTTCGCCCTTTTCTTTCTCCTTTTCGATTGTGCTAACCTTCGATTGGCCTTCCATGCTCCATATTGACTCCAAAACACTCTTTAGCTTCCTCGTAGATCGGAGTGGCTCCTGCAAAGCATAAAATTCTTAATTAGAGCATTTTGTTATCTTTTAACATTCGAATATCAATAAAGTGCGGCTAAATTAGAGTGTAAATAGTATCTAAATTGCATAAATAAAGGCTACTATCAACACCCCAGACGTAAACCATTGCTCGTCCCCGAGAAATCAAACCACACTCTACAGAGACCTAACTTCACTAAGTGACTTCCCTAACTCGTCACACCAAGAACATTTCACATAGATTGAGCACATTAGTGTAACATCTTCACCTCAAGAGTTGACTCCCACGAGCCACACAATATTCCTAACTGGATTACTTACTCTAAATCAGAGGTCAAGACTTACCTCTCCTTCATGAATCAAGTGCATGCTCACAAAAAAAGAGACTCATTCCACAATCAATAAAATTCACGCACATTGAGGAACTTCAAAATATAGAGAATTCACTCACTCTCATAAATGATATTCTTGTGCCACAAAAAATGCTCCATAGGCTTTCCCGTAGTATAAAACTCTACTAATTGAGCTCATTCAGTCTAGGATCAAGCAGAACTTTATTTGGCTGTAATGTAGGCTGCGGGTCATGTAGGATATATATTTGGATATAATAGTGACTATACCTCCCTAACCACTTTAATACATATATTTTACACCCAATTACTCACTTAAGTTAAACCAACATTCCACCTTCAACACCACACATATCACCCCATACTTCTTTAAGCAAAGCCACCTTAAAAGCCACCAAAGAGATATTATTATTC
This sequence comes from Nicotiana paniculata, assembly GCA_005239505.1. Classification (NCBI taxonomy): domain Eukaryota; kingdom Viridiplantae; phylum Streptophyta; class Magnoliopsida; order Solanales; family Solanaceae; genus Nicotiana; species Nicotiana paniculata. Next base: position 6,794 of record ML305485.1, on the reverse strand, counting down.
AACATAATACACTATTAACATTTTTCTTCTCTTTCTTTTTTCTCAGTGGCTTTTTCAACAAGGTGCACCTTTCTCCTTATTTCCCTAGTTCCACTCAAAAGACCCACCAACCACCCCACACTTTATCCTTTATAAATTCATAGAAACTCAAGTGCTTACGAGAGGTACATGGTTCAAATCGACGGTCAATTACAAACAAGAGGTAAGGCTTGTAATGTGGTTGCCAAAGAAACAGGATTACATGTTCAACGGGGTTAACTACGATACATGACAATTAGGTGGATGGAATATATATATATATACATATACACATGGCTCAACAAAGAAGTGCCTATATCACTTCCAATACTAAACAAGACTACTATTTCACTTTGCAAACACTGTTGATACCCAATTTTTCTCATATATATTTTGTAAATATATATATACTTTCAAAATAGTGCATGAGCATCAACCAATATTTTTCCATAATTTTAAAAGGCTTTTAATCAATTCATTCCGGCATTTTATTATCTAAATAATTATTAATTGGATCACAAACAATTTTATAATGATTTATTACTTAATTTTTATCATTTATATTCATATTAAGCTTTAAACATTTTATGTATAATTATATTTGCATCTTTAGGCTAGAATTGTAATATTTCACAATAATAGCCACATATATGCATAATTACATTATTTACATATAAAATGAATTTTTATATTTTTATAATTTTAAGGAAATATTATAAATTATTTTTCATGCACAAATGACATTTTTTATTATTTTTATAAATTATTTTACGGGTTTAATTAGGTATTTAAAATCTAGTCCCTTTCCTAATTAATTTAGGACCTAGCCCCAACCCAATACAACCTAACCCTATACACCAGCCCAAATCAATTAACCAAACCCGCTAAACCCGTTCGGTATCCGTCTATTATAACCCGCCCGTCTCTTTTAAATCCCTGTCATTGATCTTTCAAGATCAACGACCCACATCCCTTCTCCCTATTTTAATTAACCAAATCCCTAACCCTAAATCTCATTCACCCGAACCCGCCGACTCTGTATTCTCTCATCTCTTCCTCTTCTCCTCTCAAAACCCTAAGCCGCCGTCACCCAAAATCACTCCCCTAATCCCGCCTCTGATGAGATTCCCTCCTCATATCCTTACCATATCGGCCCCTCCTCCTTACTAGCTACACGTTGATGGTGTTACATGAGTTTTTGCCTAATATGTCAAGCAGAATCGAACCAAAATTGGTTCAAATCCTTAACTTGCTGCTTATTTCGTCTGTGTTCATCACTTGCTCTTTGTAAGTAACGATTAATTTCCGTATCTCTCACTGATTCGTACTTAACCCTAAGGTTAGGGTTTTCAGATCCCCTTTTGGTTCGAACAAAACTGGTTCAAGCTTTAATTTTGAGTACTATCCTATCTATATTCGTCATATTATGCACGAATCTACCTATTTTTGTCGATTTCTTTTACTTACCCTAAATTAGGGTTTCAGACCCTTTTCAATTTGAACCAGATCTAGTTCGATTATGTGTGTAATTTCTGGTCTATGGTCATCACATGCAATATGTAGTTGATTGTCTTTATTTTCTGCCAATTTTATGGGATTTACCTAAAACTAGGGTTTGAGACCTCTCCTCGTCTTTACTGATTTTCTGATTAATGCTCTTTCCTTTCTCGTATTTGACTAATAGTTTCCTTATTTCTATTTGATATACCATGTTTCCTTTGTTTTACCTTATTTTTTGCCCTAAAACTGATTGTTAATCGATTCTTATGTGATATGTTCCTTATTCTCTATTGTATCCTCTTATTCTAAGTGTTACTCGCCTGATTGCACACCATTGTTCTCTGTTAATTTATTGAACTCTTTGGGTTCCTGTATTATTTGCCCTAAATCTAGATCTTAATTGATTTTATGTTTAATACTTACCATGTTTATGTGTTGAGTTCCTACACTATTTAAACCCCCTCCCTTTTTCCCTTTAGGCAGACTCATACTCTCACTAAGAAATCTAGGGCTTAGTTCTATATGTCTCTCTGCTCTCTCTCTGGTCTTGGCCGGCTGAAAGCCAAGGACAAATATTCTGGACTCTCGACTTTGTGGTATTATTCTATTTTGCTTGCCTAACTGGTGAGTGACTATCATTTGTCATTTCATTTTTATTCCTGAACTATGTTTACAATCCAGCATGTCTAAAACCCCTTTTTGAGCATGATTCTGCCTGTTTACATGATTCTCTGTAGTCCTATAGTTAATAATGCTTAGTTCTGAGATTGGTAATTATTGGATAATATGAATCCTCTTAAAGCATATGCTTAATTTGTCTCCTATATGATGTTCTGAACTTGTTCTGAATTTGGCATCTTTAGGATGTTAATTAGTCAATTAGTCCTGAATCTTTGAAGCTTGTATTGTTATTAAACTTCTTGTTCTGTCGTTTATATGCCTTGATAAATTGCTTTCTAATATGTCTTGTATTTATTTGGATTCATGTGGGTGTTCTGACTATTTGATTTTTTATGGTTTAATAAGGCTGTCCTAAATGCTAGCATGAACACCTATCTTAACTAGACTTTTCTAGACTTCAACTTATTTAAACTGTATGTTTGTGCATAAACAACTTTGCAAACCTTTCTTGTTTTCTTAATACAATCTTGCCTACATATTCCATGTCTTAAACTCTATTGTGACGACTTTCCTCTGAAAAATCAAAACTATTTTAAATCTGTCCCTGCCTCTTTTTATATGCTGCTACTTTTTAAACTCCTACTCTTAAGTCCTTTAGGTTCTATCCTCAACCACCCAGTGTGAGCACTACTCAGGGTCCATGTGAGACTCCCGTGAACTCTGACACATTGGGGACTGGTTCCTAACCTCCTTTGAATCATTCTTGAGTATTTTGTTCTGGTGTGAGCATTGCCCTGGGTCCCTGAGACCCTTGGGAACTTTGACGCATTGGAAACCTGGTTCTATATGTACTATGGGTGAATCACTTACCATTGAATGTTCTGTACTTGTGAAATGAGCCTCGAAGCTGATATGGTTTGAAGGCTTGGCTGCCCAGGTGTATTTGGGCCTGATAAAGGCTCCCTATAGTTTATTTCATTACTATTATGTAATTTACTAGTCTGGTCTGTAATAGCACTGTAATAAACAAATTCTGGGGTAATTAGTAAAATCAGGAGGGTTCCTTATTTTCTTTGTTAAACCGGGTAGAAATCCTGCCTATAGGGTTTCCTTTATAATGTTGATTCTGCTCATATTGTGTTTTAGATATCCTGCCTATAGGGTTTCCTTTATGTTGTTGATTCTGCTCATATTGTGTTTTAGAAATCCTGCCTATAGGGTTTCCTTTATGCTGTTGATTCTGCTCATATTGTGTTTAGAAATCCTGGCTATAGGGTTTCATTTATGTTGTTAATTCTGCTTATATTCTGTTTAGAAATCCTGCCTATAGGATTAACATTATAACTTGTTATAAATCCTGCCCATATGATGCATCAACTTGTCCAATAAAACGTGTTAGCAATCATGCCTATAGGACCAATGTTTGACTCAACTGTTTTCTGGCAATGTGTATAAATTTCTGCCGATATACTGCTTAATTAGAAATTATGCCTATAGGACTAAAATCAGTTCAATGCTAGAAATCATGCCTATAGGATTAAAAATCAGTTCAATAATTAGGAGTTATGCCCATTGGATTATACTAAATGATTTTGAATACAATCGTCACTGTCAATCACTTAGACAATATGACTTGTTATAAATCCTGCCCATAGGATGCATCAACTTGTCCAATAAAACGTGTTAGCAATCACGCCTATAGGACCAATGTTTGACTCAACTATTTTCTGGCAATGTGTATAAATTTCTGTCGATATACTGCTTAATTAGAAATCATGCCTATAGGACTAAAATTAGTTCAATGCTAGAAATCATGCCTATAGGATTAAAAATCAGTTCAATAATTAGGATTGATGCCCATAGGATTATACTAAATGATTTTGAATACAATCGTCACTGTCAATCACTTAGACAATATGCTTATAGGATTTAATAACCATTCTAGATTTGTAATTGTGATTCATTATTGTCTGAAGTGCCCAAATGCTAAAATAAAATCAGTAGGCAAACAAATAGGTCTTAAAGCTCGCTGTAATAAAACTGTCTCTGCATTCTGTTTTTCCCACATAGATATCCTGCCTATAGGATTCCAAAGTTAATAAAGTTTGCTGATTCAGTTGCGTGCTTTTGTTGTCTATGTGCGGAGGTTAATGTGAGCCCATACTTGTTCCTTATCTGAAAGTCCTATTTGTTTTTGTTTGTCGCCTAGATTTCTCATTTTTAAGTAACATAGGTTGGTCTAGAATTATCCCAAATAGAGGTCCTAATACCTCCAAGGCCATAGTAAGGGACGGGTAGCGCACGAATAAGGAACGAGCTAGAAATTACTAGAGCGCTTAAGTAACAACTTAAAGATAGTAATTGGGTAGTAGGGAGATGATAGTCCATGCATTAATACTATGAGTGACACCTCGACTTGAGGGAGTTACAAAGTATTGTATGGAATGATCCTATAGGCTAAAAAACTTAGGACCCCCCCCCCATACTCTTGTTTAGAAAAAAATAGATTGAATATCGTATTTGTCCAAATCGCTTTCTCCCCTTTTTTTAGACTAATTCGCTTAATTTAAGTTCGGCCGGGACCCACCATTGCGGACCTCGAGGGGTGCCTAACACTTTCTCCTCAAGATAAATTTGAGCCCTTAACTGATCTCTGGTGATGTAAACTGGTTAAATGATTTAATTGCTCTAGGTGCTCTAAGGCATCATAATCCGTTAGGTGGCGACTCTTCCAAACCCATACCGAAAAGGAGTTGTCCCAAAAATGTCGAAACCCGATTTCGCAAGAAAAAAGGGGCGCGACAAACACACGGGGCAAGTTCTAGGCATCAAATGTCGTGCAAAAAATACAACAAGCCTCACACACACATGACACCTGACTCACTTCAGATTGGATCATCAAACACTCTAATCAGGGTACTTAAGCCAAAATAAAAACATACAATTTAAGGCATTCTTACAAGAGTCGAAAAATGATCCTAAGACTCACACTCAAGTCCCCGCTATATTCAAGGCATTATGATGTTAAGAGATCATAATTCTATTTCCGCCCATAGCCCATAAGTTCCTAACTAAAAACAAAAACTAACTACATCCGGTTCAAATGAAACCCTTGGAAAATAACCGTGACTCAAAGAAAAACCAAGGGGGAATTGATACACTAATAAAAAATAAAATCTTTTTGTCTTTTTTTTCTTTGAATTTAGTCCCTCAAGAAACCCGTCGAATGGTGTTCATCGTCGGGACAAGTTGATGTTTAGCTTAAAGTGTATATATTTCTATACATATCGCCTCATATTTTACTTTCGTTTCATGAGTTTTAGATGTTAAATGTGATGATTTATATTAATTTGAAGTGTTTTTATGTTTAGGAATGATTTAGGATCAATTGGGGGCAAAACGCGCGGAAATAGAGCCAAAACGCAAAAACCGGGAAATCGACGATTTTGGGCGCCACAGGCAGGGAAGGGTGTCACCTGTGGCGCTGGAAGAATAATGTTTATTAGGGCAGCGCCCTGGTGGGCACCCGGCGCTAGCCAGGGCGCCGGTGACATGATTTTTTCTTACTTTTCCCTGGACACGATTATTTCGGCCCTAAACCTACCCAACACGTATAAAAGCAAGTCTAAGCTTATTTTTGAAGGGGTGGACACCACTTTTGAGGAAAAACACACACGGGATCATTAGGAAGCGGAGGATTCTCAGTTTTCTTCATCTTTTTCTAGTATTTACAATTTATGCAACACTTATGCAATTGTTTGATTTTAGTATGAGTGGCTAAACAACCATTGTTCTGGGGTTCTGATTTAGCCATGAATATTGTTATTCGACATTAGATTAAACTTGATTATAGTTTACTAAATATATGGTTGTTTCTTCAATTCTGTGTTTAATTGCTTAATTGTCTGGCTAGCAGTTAGGTTCTATATACTATCTATGTTATGCTTGGGAAAGCCGTATATAGATTAGAGAATTGAAGAGAGAGCGATCTTAACCCTTTAGGGGAGCGGATTTGTGGTTAGGATAGGAATAAACCTAGTCACAGTGCTTGATTAAATATCGTAATCTTAGTGCGTTCTAATAGATTAATTTCATAGGAATATAGGCGTTAATCTATTGAGAATAGGCGAGTAGTGCTTCGGCAGAAGGCTATGAGAGCATTTATCGATTAATTAGAAACCATGAGTGAATTATATGAAGGGGAGAGTTAATTAGAATGCAATACGAGTGGTGAATTGATCACAACCCTGGAATATCTGTCTCTATTGAATACACAACAATCAACTCGTTACTTGATAATTAGTTATTTCGTAGAATCGTAGTATAAAATAGTTATATTCCTGGATTTTTAGTTTGGATTGATTAATAACAATTATAGTGATTTAGTAAGTAGTTTACACAAGTCTCTGTGGGTTCGACACTTGATTTATCATTATATTACTTGTACGACCACTGTTGGTTGATTTCCCAATGCACACGCAAGTGTATGTGGTCGACAAGTAATACAGGATTTTAAGTCTAGATATCGTACCCACAAGGACTTGTGTAAAGTACTTGCTGAATCACTCTAATCGTTATTTAACCAAGTCAAGATAAAATCAGGGATATACTATTCTATACTAAAATTTTATGAAATAACTAATTATCAAGTGACA
>ML305483.1:0-48317 GCA_005239505.1 Nicotiana paniculata | reverse complement strand
ATCAAATTTTTTCTGGCCCAATTTGGTAGCCAATTTTTCTTTTTGACAAACCTCTCATTTTTTTGACTGGCCTACTCTTTTGCAGTAAATTCATATTTGTAGTGGCCAGTCTTACCACAATGGGTGCAGACTTTTATTCTCAGGGAGAGTGAGATACTTGCTTTTGGGATCCCACTTGGGCAATTGACTTCCAAAGCCAATCCCTCTCCGGTTGCTACTATGATTCTCTTAAAGCCATATCAGGGCATCAGAGGATTTATTCCATTTACAAGTTCGATCTAATTCATGTTTGACTTTGCCAAGTTCTTCGTTAAGATTTCTTATCTGTTCATACTTGGCATACATCTTATCTTTTAGTTTTCCCAAATTTTCTTCTAACATGATATGAGAATAATCAACAACCTTTTTACTGGATCCTAGCTTTAGCTTTAAGTTTTCAGATTTTAGTTCTAGAATCTCAGTTTCAAGTGGATGAACCTAGTTCAACAAGACAGTGTTTTTCTTTTCAGATTCACTGATTCTAATTTCCAGGTTCATGCACTTTGCTTTTAGCATTGCACATTCTTTAGATATTTGATCCTTCTCTTTGGTTGTTTCCACAGAATCAACTATGAAATCAAGTAGCAACTCAGAGAGTTTTTCCTTAGATAGGAGCTTTATTTTGTTTTTAAGATGGGAGATACTTACCTCTGGTTCTTCATGTGATTCCTCATCAGATTCTCCAATTGCCATGAGCTCCTGATCTTCAGTCTCCCCATCTTATGATTCCTCATCTGAACTTTCCCCCCAAGCAACAACCATTGTCTTTGTTGTGGTTTTCTTGGGTTGGACCTGTTCCTTCTTTCATATCTCTCCTTTTCCCATTCTACTTCCCACTGAGGATAGTTTTTGATGAGATGGTCAGTCTTACCACATTTGTAGCATCCCTCGTTGGTTGGCCTTTCTGGAGCTTTTGCTTTGTTGTAGTTTCCTCCTCTAGAGATGCCCTTCTTCCTCATGAGAAAGTTTCTGAATTCTTTGGTAATCATGGCCATCTCATCTTCCTCCAGATCTTCTCCCTAATTGATTCTTAGTGCTAGACTCTTCTCCTTCTTTGGACCATCCATCTTCATTGTCTGCCTTCTGAGTTCATAGGCAACGAGGTTTCCAATCAGCTCATCCAATCTCAGGGTTGCCATATTTTTGGATTCCTGGATAGCAACAATTTTGCTTTCCTAGGAAATAAGCAAGACCCTTGTCAGGATCTTCTCAACCCTGGCTTCTTCAAGAATGACTCTTCCAAGAGACTTCAGTTCATTAGTCAAGGTTGTGAACCTTGTGTACATCTCTTGGATAGTCTCTCCTTCTTTCATAGTGAAGTTTTCATACTGAGAGTATAGTAGAGTACCTCTTGACCTTTTTACCTGAGGTGTTCCTTCATGGGCTACTTGCAAGGTATCCCATATCTCTTTGGCAGTGGTGCAACTTTGGATTCTACTGCTCGTCTGGACCTAGTCCACACACTAGCCACTTTTTGGCCTTTGCATTCTTCTCCCATTTCTTCAGATCCTCAGCAGTGCAGGCAGCTCTAGTCTTTGGTACATCTATAACTTCAAAAATCTTCATCATGGTAGCTAGAGGACCATCAGTGACTATGTCCTAGAGTTCATAGTCTTCTCCAATCAGGTGGTCCTTCATCCTGTTTTTCCACCAAGAGTAATACTGGCCATTGAAGAGTGGTGGCCTTGCAGTTGATTGACCCTCCCAGTTTCCAGGTGGTGCACTCATCTTGATCTTCTCCAAGGTGTTAGCCTTTCAAGGATAACCTGCTCTGATACCAATTGATGTTTTAGACGTCAATACCACACAAGAAGACATGTTAATTTGTGTGGTATCCAATTTTTCGAGTGCTGTCTCTCTAGAAGAACCCGAGTCTTCTTGGNGTCTGTAGCCTTTGTATCGCATAGTAATTCTGCTTGCAAAATCTCTGGGAATTTTGCTTTCAGATCTTGATTCACTTCTGCACTTGTGCATTCTTAATTCAAGCAAGAATACTTCAATTATTTATAGAGTCAGTTGTTGAGTTTGTTGTTCAGTTCTGGTACAACTCTTCCTGGGAGAAAAAGTTCGTATAAAACTCAACTTCCTTCCTTCGTTACTGTCCTTGCTGAATTCAACTTCTATTCTCTTATCAATTTGCAACCTTTTCGCATTAGGAGACACTCTCCTTGTTCATTGATACTTCACAATCGCATTAATCTCCTATGCATATACGGTTCATGTGCCAACGCGCCAGATCAAGTATGTATGCTTTGATGGACCTGGTTCAACTGGTCAGACATTTTTCAATCTTCAAAACTATGCAGTGACTTGGGTCAACAAAGGTCAAGTCCACTTGGTGTATTTCATGCGTTCGATGGCAGATACGTTGGCAATATCATCGACGTTGAAGTTGTACTCCGATAAACTCAGTGCTTCCTTAGGCCCGATGGGTCTGTCAAAATTGTTCTTTCTCATGAGTCCCCGATTATTATGACCTAGGTAATTCCTTATTTCACTCCTCATAGGGTTGCGCCCAAATCCATTGCCTCTTCGATCTCCATCGTATGGATGATACCAGTATCTATTTGATCTTGGTTCACAATCAATGTCTCTTTTGGATCAGTTACTAGTTCTAACGGGATAAACTGACCCGGAAGGGGCCCTAAGATGATCCTCGTCGACCCTGATTTTTGACTAGTACCGGTTATGGACATTAGTCCAAGTTACCGCCTGGTATTCTACCAGATTTTTCTTCAACTATTGTGAAGCCAATGAACTTCGAGCATTGAGCCCTTGGGTAAAGGCCTGAATGGTCCAATCGTCTGCAACTGGAGGCAGGTCCATCCGTTCCATTTGAAACCTCGATACGAACTCCCTTAGCATCTCGTTATCCATTTGCATTACCTTGAAAAGGTCCGATTTTCTGGTATCGACCTTGATGGCCCAGATGTGTGCTTTTACAAAGGTGTCTGCAAGCATAGCAAATGAGTCAATAGAATCGGTGGGTAAGTTATGATAACATATCATAGCTCCTTTCGACAAGGTCTCTCCGAACTTTTTCAACAGGATGGAGTCGTTCTCATTATCCTCCAAGTCTTTCCCCTTGATGGCGCCTCATATAGGAGGTCACATGTTCGTTTGGGTCGATTATCCCGTTGTACTTAGGAATTTCGGGCATGTGGAACTTCTTTGGGATCGGCTTCGAAGTTGCGCTCGGTGGGAAAGGTTTTTGAACAAACTTCTTGGAATCCAGGCCCTTAAATATTGGTGGTTCTCTTAGGATTTGGTCGACCCTGGAGTTGTAGGTTTCCACCTTTTTGTCACTGGCTTTGATTTTATTTTCTCCCGATTCTACCTATTTTGTTAGTTCCTCGAGAATCTTTATGATCTCGGGTTTGTTCCCGGGTTTGGATTCACTCGGCCTCTCCGTGATTGACTCATTTCTACGAGTGTTTTTCCAGGATGGTTCAGGCTCAATTCTGGGGGGCCGCGACTTTGGTTCTGCAGCTGGGTTATCGTTGCCTGTTGAGTATGTAACATTTCGAAGATCACCCACAAGTTGATCCCATCGTCCTTACTGTCTTGCATATCCTTGAATACCGACCTGATTTTCCCAAAAATGCTGGCCTCCGAGTCGGTGGGCAAGTTAGCGTTGATGTCCACGTGGGAGCTGACGTCAATTGGGTCTGCGATCGGAGCCCCATTAGCGGTTAATAGGGTGAACCTCGTTGCTGGGCGCTATATTTTTGTTTTTGCCGTGGTGGCCAGACTCATCAATGTTTAGAGGGTCAGATTGGGAGTTTGAAATTTTGACCTCTGACATGAAATTAAAGACACTTAAAAGAACAAGTGCAAAATAGAGTGTGTTATGGAAATTTGTATCAAATTGATGCTATTATCCTTATCCCCACGGTGAGCGTCAAACTATTTACCCTAAAAAACATATAACAATTAAATTTATAAGCTGTTTTAAGGATACACAGATTAATTCGATACAAGCAATAAATTATGTTAGATTAAACAGATAAAGGTGTAGTAAATTATTAAACTACTTGAGGAGGATGATCCAGCCTTAATGGTACATCCGCCCTCAATCCGTACTCGCAGTAACTAAACACTGATCAACAAGAATAAGAACTTTGAAAGAAAATAATAGTGTATTGCCTTGGTATGCGTTTGTTACAACGTATTTAATGAATAATGAGACCCCCTTTATATAGTAGGGGAGTCCAGCTCTAGGTACAATTTCATAAAAGGTGAAAATCTTCCGTTTAACTAATCACCGGATTTCCGTTGGCACGTGCCGAGATCCACACCGCGATACCCGGCTGGTCACGAATATCACAACCTTCTGTTTCGGTCGCCCTAATGCTCTATGAAGTCTCTTGGGATTTGGAGCAATCCCGAGATCATGACCCCGATATAATCGAAAGCGGGCGTCGTTGCCCCGTAACCTGTCTCGATGAGTCCCTTACCTCGATTTCGGATCCTTGTCATCACGTATTTTACTCGATTTACTTTATAGGGAACACGGACGAACCATGGGTTCGGTTTCACCCGTATACAAAGTAATATGAAGAATTTATAGTTAAATGTTTTTAGATATTGTCTTTTCGTGGAATAAGCCAGAAGTGAAAGACTTTCATATCAAAATAAAATAGTGGAGTAAATATTTTGAAAAAATGCATTTTTATTATTTAGTACCTCCAAGATTTCATTCTATTCACAGTAAACCACGATCATAGCCCTATGCATTCTTCCTGCTAGTGAAAGGTCAAGTAGCTCAAATATCCCACACAAGTCTTTTCTTATTATGAAAGTGGAACTATGTACATTTATTAATGGTCCCATATATACACACACACACAAGAGCCGTAGCTTTCTAGTTTGTTTATTTAACTTTGTTTATTTAACTGAAACAACATTTCTATCGCCAGAATCATTTCCTTTCTTACTTTTGATTTGTCACAATTTTCACTGATATCACTTTATATATAGACATTTTTTCTCTTACTGAATAAGAAAATAAATAAATAAATTACAAAATGATATTGTTTTTCATTTATATTTTTTTTGGGAGGGGGGAGGGGGAGCATGCTGGGCCCACAACTAGGATTGACAATTTTCCCACAACTATTCTTCCGTAAACTAAGAATGGGATATGATTTATGCTTTCCTATAGGGTGTACATAAATCGGTTGGTTTGGTTTTTGGTTCAGCAAATCAAACTAATTATGTCGGGTTTTTAAATTTATAAACCAAACTAATAAAAGTTGAATTTTGGTTTCGATTTTTTTTAATTTTAAATTTGGTTCGATTTTCTCGAATTTTCCCCCGTAAGGTCTTCATAACACAAAACATATAACTAGGGTTCCGAATATTTCTTTTTTTTCTCTCTTATGAATATAACAATTATAGCTCCATAATTATTTATTCTCAACGTAATATCGAAAGAAAGAACCTTATGAAGATAGCAAAAAAGTGAAAAAGAATAACTTTCAACCGGTTAGAAATGATGAGATGTAGAGCTAAGTGAAATTAACCCAAAGCAAGAAGCATAATCTTTAATATAGAGTTGGAGACACTGTAGGGATTCTTGTCAAACGAATTGAATATTTTCTATTAGATTGGTTTTGAATTTTGGTTTGCACACAATTGAACACTAATTTGAACCAGAGAAAAAAAACACTTATATGGACTATAAAATATATTTTATCATTCAAAAATTATAAATGTAAACTTAAACTAACATGCTAAAACAAAAAAAAATTATTAAAAAGTTTAATAAATATTTATGAATTATATTCTAATAAATGTTTTTATGTAAAAATATCTTAAAAATGGTTTGAATTTTTTTAATTAATACAAAATCAAACCAATTATGGTCAGGGTTATTTTTTTTTCAATATCAAACCAAATCACATCAAATTACTGGTCGATTTTTTTCTGATTGACTTGGATTTTCCATTTGGTCTACTTTCTTATATGAATAATAACACGGTGATATATTAGTTTAATTATGCTTTAATAACAATTTGTCAAAGCCAAAGACACCATTGGGGATCTGGAAATGGTCGAAGCTGCCAAATCGACCATAGAGGACTTCGAACCCATCCAGCTAGACCAATCGATCCCAGCAAAAAGGCCTACATAGGCTGCAAGCTCAGGGAACCAAGTAAGTTCGGTCAATTATTAATAACTAACAAGACATTTTTGCTTTTAGCCATGCAGATATGCCAGACATCCCTAAAGAGATAGCTATACACAAGCTGAACGTCGACCCCTAATACCCTCCAGAAAGGCAGGCCCGACGAAAGTTCAATCCCACCATTAACGAAGCTGTCTACAAAGAAACGAATAAACTCCTAGCAAACGGTTCTATCAGGGAGTCGAAGTACCGCAAGTGGATCGCCAATGTAGTAATGGTTAAAAAGAAGAACGGGAAGTGGAGGATGTGCGTGGACTTCACTGACCTGAACAAAGGCTGCCCGAAGGATTCTTTCCCATTGCCGCATATTGACTAGCTCATTGATGCCACATCGGGACACGAGTTGTTGAGATTCCTGGACGCATACTCGAGCTGCAACTAGATACTTATGGATGAGGACAACCAGGAAAAAAATATGTTTATCACTCACACGGGGCGTACTGCTATAGGGTCATACCATTCGGGTTAAAGAATGCAGGGGCCATGTACCAAAGACTGGTCACAAAAATGTTCAAAAATCAGCACGACAAAACCATTGAAGTATGCATCGGCGACATGTTAGTCAAATCCTTGAGGGCTGAGGATTACATCGACCATCTGAAGGAAGCATTCAAAATATTAAGGAAGTACGCGATGAAAATGAATCCCGAGAAATGCATGTTTGGCGTGGCTTCGGGAAATTTTTTGTGTTTCCTTGTATCACAACGCGTAATCGAGGTCAACCCAGATAAAATTAAGGCCATCGATAGGATATCAGAATTCCTTACAACCAAAAAACAAGTCCAATGACTGACGGGTCGAATCACCGCCCTGTTTAGATTTATCTCGAGGTCGTCCGATTAATGCCACATATTATTCAATGTAATAAAAAAATATAGCGGCCTCGAATAGACGTCCAAGTGTAAACAAGCACTGAAAGATCTCAAGGAATACATGTCATCACCACCCCTACTCCCAAAGCCTGAGCCCGGAGAACGTCTCCTCGTCTACCTCGCCATTTTAGAGGTAGTGATAAGTGCGGTCCTGGTTCGAGAAGACAAAGGTACGCAATCTCCAATTTACTATATCAGTAAGACACTCATCGATGCTATGAGGTATCCTCACCTCGAGAAATTGGCCTTGGCCCTTGTCGTAGCTTCAAGAAAGCTCAAGCCATACTTTCAATGCCATTCAATCTCACTCGTCACCACGTTTTCTTTAAAGAACATACTGCAAAAACCTGAATTGTTGGGGAGGCTAGCCAAATGGTCAATAGAGATAAGTGAGCACGACATCATTTACCAGCCTCGCACAACCATAAACTCACAAGTTTTTGCTGACTTCATCGCGGACTTTAGCGCCAAGGTAATGACCAAGGACGAAAAAGAAGCCACGCAAGCTTCTGGCCTGATGCAAGACCTCTGGGTTTTGCACACCAACAACGCTCTAATGCATGCGGGTCCGGACTGGGACTCATGCTCGAAGTCCCAACCGGCGAAGTCACCAATCTATAAGGTTCCTAGATATGAATAACAATGAGGCCGAGTATGAGGAAGTAGTTTCAGGACTGAGGTTATCACTCGAATATGGGGAGAGGCGCCTAAGACTACGGTGCGACTCTCAACTCTTAGTCAACCAAGTTACTAGGACTTTTCAGATCAAAGAGCAGAGATTACAGAAATACTAGACCGAGATCTGTAAAATGTTACCCAGATTTGATGAATATCAGCTCGACCAGATTCCACGAACCCAGAACATCGAGGCGAACAACCTCGCAAAATTGGCCGCCGCAACAAAAAGCATAACCCCAAGGGGAAAAATGTGGTGTACCTCCTCAGCTCAACCTTAGACCACGTCGAGGTAAAATCTATAAACTTAACCTGGGGATGGCGCAATTGCATTATAAATTACTTGCAGAACGACATTCTCCCAAATAACAAAAAGAAGCCAGGAAGGTAAGAATGCAAGTAGTGAGGTACAACCTCATCAACAATGAATTGTATAAAAGTACGTATGGGCCCCCTTGTTACTTGGCAAAATTCTTGGGCCCAAACCAGATTCAACGCGCCTTCGTGGAAGTCCACGAAGTTCACTGTGACAGCCACTTCGGTGACCCATCACTTGCCAGATGCCTCATATGGGCAGGATACTATTGGACCACCATGAAAAAAGATGCTCTGGAATTCATAAAGAAGTGCGAATAGTGCCAGAAGTATGCCCTAATAATCCACCAAGCAGGCGAACACCTCCATTCTGTCACTTTGCCTTGGCCATTCATCAAATGGGGGATGGATATCGTGGGGCCACTCACGCCGGGATGATGTAACATTAAATTCCTTTTAGTTTTGACTGATTACTTCTCTAAATGGGTGGAAGTAGGCGCATTCGCCCAAATTCGCAAGTAGGAAGTAATCAACTTCATCTGAAAGAACGTCGTTTGCCGAGTTGGCATGCTCAAAGAAATAAAATGCGACAACAAATGCTAGTTCATAGGGAGAAAAATCACCGAGTTTTTCAAAAAATGGCATATAAAATAATACTCTCAACCCCGTACCATTCATCTGTAAACGGGAAAGCAGAGTCCTGCAACAAATCGATATTGAACATCATGAAGAAGAGACCTATAGATGCTAAGGGACTGTGGCCCAAAATACTCCCAGGGGTATTGTGAGCATACATGACCGCTCCAAAAACAAGCACGAGAGAAACACCTTACTATCTAGTCTACAGTTCTGATGCAATCATACCGGTCGAAGTGGGAGAGCCCAGCCTAAGGTACACCAACGATAGCGGCAACGACAACGATGAGAACAAAAGGCAAGATCTTGATGAAATCAAAGAACGGATAGGTATGATGTATATAAGAATGTCCCACAGAAGCAGGAAGTAGAACACTATTACAACAAAAAGTCCAAGGTACAATTACTCAAAATCGAAGACTCGTGCTCAAGTCCAAGACCCAAGCAAGACGAGACCCTCAAGAAGGAAATTTAGGCCCAATGGGACAGACTGTACAAGATCATAAGCATGGAAGACAAGGGTTCATTCCAACTAAATACATTAGAAGGAAAGCTGCTACCGAACAATTGGAACATCAACCACCTCAAGTATTTAAACTTCTTCAAAACAAGGATTGCCCTGCAAGTTGTACTTTTTTTCCCAATTGAGTTTTGTCCCACAGGGTTTTCTCAAGGAGGTTTTTAACGAGCCAACAAACTGGACGTTTCAAGGTTGAATACGTGGGGAAGACCGCATTTCATTTCCCGACTCCTAAATAATTTCCAAGTTGAACAATGAAGGGACTAGATGTACTAGGACTGGAACGCCAGCCAACACCCAAAATATTTTTTATTTTCTCCAAACACGCCTCAGTGTGAAGTGATGTAATCGACATGAAATATGATTAAATGAATGAGATACCTAATTGTTAGAACTATTCTCATAAGCACCTCAACTAAGAAGAAGTACGTTCTACCAGCTCGAACAAAACTCCTTGGCCTATGGTCACGCCTCAACTGAGAGGACGTACATTCGGCCACCTCGAACAAAACTCCTCGGACCATGGCCACGTCTCAACTAAGAGGACGTACGATTGACCAAATCAAACTTAACTCCTCGGCCCTTGGCCACATCTTAACTAAAAGGACATACGTTTGACCAACTCGAACAAAACTCCTCGGCCCTTCACCAAATCTCAATTAAAAGGACATAAGCTCGACCAGCTCGAAAAAAACTCCTCGGCCCTTGGCCACGTCTCAACTAAGAGGACCTACGCTCGACTAGATCAAACAAAAATCCTCCGCCCGTATCCACATATGAAATTAAGAGGACGTACGTTCGACCCATTCGAATAAAAATTCTCAGCCCTCGGCCACTCCACACCTACACAAAGGGCACTCACTCAACCCGCTTGAGTAGATTCCTCGACCCCACAGCCATCACGACCCAGAGGGAAACAACAAAAGGGAAAAATACAGAAGTACAACCAAACCACAAAGGCAAAAGAAAAAAGCTATTCAAAAGCACACAACCACAAAAACAAAAAAAGATGCAAGGAGAGAAAAGGTATGCATAAAACAAAAGTTAACTTTAATTTATTTAGATAAGACTCTTTACTAGGCGCACAGAGATGCAAACAAAACGGAAAGAAGAGTACAAAGGGATAAACAAAATTGAGCGCGGAACACCTAACAACTGCCTTCGCCTTGGTCTCCGCCACCTACTACATCATCATCTCGGCCAAAAGCAGAGTCGCACCAGGCACTGTCCTCAAGATCAGAAATATCTTCCTCACAATCACCCTCTACATCGGGCTGAGAGGGTGTTAGGGTCATAACCGCAAGCCAACTGGGCATCACGAGCTTTGATTCGAGCTTCCTCCAAGGCAGTTTCATGAATGAAGCTCGTCCGGCCCAACTCTCGGACCACCTCTACCCGAGCCTCAACAAGAATCCACTCCTCATACTGTTCTCGTGGAATGGGCGGGAACTCAGAAGAACGTGAAATGGAGGACCATTCAGGAAGCTCAACATTCTTATTCTCCGCACCAGAAGCCCGCTAGTACAGTTTGACATTCTCCTTCTCTAGTTCACTAATCCTCTCCTCGAGCCGAGCCTCTTTAGCATCAGCCGTCGATGAAATGTTATCCCTATCAGCATGCATACTTCTATTTGCCAGCTTGAAAAGGGCAGCTCTCTTCCGAGCTTATCTATAAGAAGAATCTGCCTCCTCGAACAACTTCTGCTTATTAGCTACCTCCCCCCGAGCCCGTCCACTTCGAACTGATGCTCATCCAACCGATCCTGCAGCTGGTCAACCTGGCCCTAGAGATCGTGGAACTGAGCCTCAACGCCCTACTTAGCTCAAGATCCTCATCTTTCCTCTTCAATGCTCCTTCTAGAGCACCGAGCCTCTCCACGAATGCAATCAACTCTTCCTCTTTATATTTCAGCTCCTCCATTAGGAGGGTCACGTCACCCTCCTCGTGGAGCCTCCTCGTACCACCCTCGGTACTCCTCAAACTTTGTCCTTATTTTGTAGTAAACCTTCTTCCTCCCCTCTACTCTCCCCGCACACTCTTGATCTCCAGGATAACAGCCTACACGTAAAGGGAAAAAAGGAAATAAGGTAAGATTCAAACTCGAACCAAAGGCAAAAAGAAAAGGAAATGACTTACCCTGAGAGCAAGGACAACGATTCTCTTGGATAAAGTGTTGTCACTCAACTCCCCGAGAGTCTGATGCTCATCATCGGAATAGAATGGGCCGAAGTCCTGAATCACGTCCTTGGTATTTTTAAGCGGGACGTGATGCACCGGGATCGTGATTGTCCTCGACCCCGCTTCTACTCTCACCTCGATTTGAGTCGTCCCTCTATCAATCATCTCATGCTCCTCGGGATTGAAGTCATAGTCGGACTTATCTCTGATGGATTCAACCCGTTTGCCGCTCTGGCAATTGCCCTTTCCTTTATCAGTTGGGGAAGCTTCCTGGGCTTGTTCTGTGGACGGTGCCTCCTTGCGCCTAGGAAGTGCGGAAATCTTGGAAGAGGCATTCACGACAACCTCATTCCCTTCAGACCGAGAAGAAGCCACACCGTCGGCCTCCTCTATCCGAGGCATATCTGGGGATGTCCCTACATCCCCCTTGATCAAGGTTGTCATAATATCTTGCACCTCGGCCTCGGGGGAGACTTCAGACAAGTCGACCACCACAGTTAACCCAACTCCCCCATCTATAGCCCTCATCTTCCGGGGCCTTAAGTCCGTGCCGCATGGGGAAACAACCTCGTCCACAACTTGGGAAGGAGCCGAGGGGAGTGCAGACGCAACATTCGAACCAAAAGCAAGAGTAGAGGAGGCAACACCACTCCTTTTACTGAAAGAAGGTGTCAACGACAGGTTTTTCTTGATAGCCTTCTTGACGGGACCTATTAAGAAACACAAAGATAAACTCAATAAGACCGACGAATATGAATCCAGCATCAACTAAATACAACATACCAATATTAATTCTTGAGGGGGAGCCGGTTTGTATTTCTTCCAAAAACTGGGCCACTCCCAGATCCCCGCAGTATAAGGAAGGACCTGCCTGATCCAGTCAGCAAGATCCGACACCAATCGAAGGCTCCAACCAGTAGTTGCAAGACGAGAAGAGTCAATCCAAAAAGTCGAACATTCATGATCATATGAAGGAACGTAGATAAGTAAAAGTAATAACGGGCACCGTTATAAGCCTCCGGGAAGTCCGTGACATCGCCACAACAGACTCAATCTTGACGAAGAAGAAGTCAAGCCAAAATTTCCGACTGCCCTTGTGTTCCATCTTAACGACTAGGTATTTGCTTCCACGATGACAAACGTTCAACATCATCCATAAATAGAAGTTGGGAGTATAAAGATGCACAAGATGCCGCAGAGTAATCTCGACGCCATCCAACTCGACAAACTTGGACAACACCTTGATTATTTGGAATATCAAAGGTGCAAGTTGCGCTGGGCAGACCTGGTAATGGTGGCAGGACTCCTCCACGAAAAGGGGAAAAGGAAAAGAATAGCCTATAGTGAAGGGGTAGGCATAAAAGGCACAGTATGCCGGACGATGAGGGTACACATCGTCATCACCCGCGGGTACAATTTCCATCCGGTAGGGAATGCCATACTTGGACTTAACCACCATATTCCTGGTCATTAAGGAAGACCGTAAATCTTCAACCACTACCTCTTAATCGTCGAAGGAAAGTCGGGTTTCATGTCAGGATTTAGAGGAACTACCTCATCCACATGGGGGGGGGGGGGGGGGGGCTCTGCTTCAACAGCGACAGAGGCATATTCACCATCAACGGAGGATGCAATGGCCAGAAGGTTGGCCGGAGTTCCCTCATTCATGCTGGAAACATCTCCACCATGAGCACCGGGAGAAGAGCTAGATATGCTTATGAAGATACGAAAAAGGGGAGGAAGAAAGTTTAGAGAATGCAAGAAAACTTTAGAGGTTAATGGGAAAAGTAAGAAAATTTGGGAGAAGATGAAGAAGAAGATTATGGTAGCAAAAATGAAGAGTAGATTCAAATGGCGGTAATCATCCACCTTTTTAGAGGAGCGACCTCAGAATTCGAAACGATCTGTTATGATTTCACCCGCAGTCGAAACAACATAGCCAATTCGAAAGCTACATGTGTTCCGGCGTAAAGCATCGGGAACAGACGTCAGTTTAATGACTGACGCCACGCCTCAGCCACGTCCCCTCCAAAAGTAACTCAGGAAAATCGAGACAACATGAATTCAAAATATGCGGCTCTCATGATGCCACATCGTCTACCTCTGACGCCGACCACGTCTATCATTATCCACTTATCTAGCCCGGCCTTGAGGACGACCTCGACAAGAAGAGAGACTAACTGTATGGGTGAACGTTTCATTTTATGTATTTGACCCAGTCAATTGTTGTAAAGCCTTTTGACGGTTGTGACGTGACGTGACAACTTCAAAATGCCGAGGTCAAGGTTGAAGGACGAAGCAAAGTTGAGGTCGAGCCAGTTGAACAGACGACGAGAACGAGGGCAAGCTCCCATTTTGGACATGAAGTGGCGGCCGATCTTAGATTTTGGATTCCCCGCGGAATATTCTAGGGATATCCGTTTTTACTGTACTATCTAGGTTTTTGTGACCCATGTGCCCATATATATAGGAAAAAATGTATATAATAAAGACAATTGGATCTTGTGTAAAGGATTTCATCAACATTCTCTGTACAAGATTCTCATTTTTAGTGAATAGAAACAAAGCTTGACTTTACACTTTTCTTCTTTGATTCCTCTCTCTCGATCCAAGACGGATTGGAAATATACAATTGTTTATCACCATCCATCATTATTAGAAAGACATCTGGGAAACTCATCCTTGTCGGGTTATCTTTATCTCATCTACTATTTGAAAGTTATTTATTGTCATTTATTGATCTCCTTTATATCTTCAAGTCATTATTGGTCCATTATTATCCCAAGTTGTCTTCTTTAATGTTATAAATTAAATACTCATTGTAAAATACTAGATCTATCATTGGATATTATTATTGGCTATGATTAACCCTATTTTTTCAACAAATCTAATTATATAAAACCAAAATATATTTTTTGGGTCATACAAAGACCAAGAGATATTATTATTTCTCGGTTATTAATTTGATGAAGGACAAAAGTTTCTCACTCTGTAACTATAGAAGTAATTTCTAATGCAAAGAGGCACTATGCCTCACAGAGGTCATCAAATACAATATTTTTAACGACGTACCGTGACAGCCGAAATACAAAATTCTAACTAGTCAATATAGTCTTTTTGCAACAACTTGTAATTTTGTTAAGAACTTTGTCACTACCCGAAATTCCAACCATGGGGTCGTGATGATGCCTAACATATACTTTCTAGGCAATACAACGTTAGATAACTCTTTTTACAATTTAAAACAGAACAATAATAATATTTAATGATTGGAAAAATTGAAGTACATAAGATAAATCCATAATATAACAAGATCTAGACTAATCCCAGATATCCGGTGTCACCAGTACATGAGCAACTAGAATACTACAAAGTAGGGGTGTACATGGACCGGGTTGGTTCGATTTTTATCGAAACCAAATCAAACCAACTATATTGGTTTGTATTGGTTCGATTTTGTCGGGTTTTTCGGATTTTCGATTTTTTTTACATGAATATTATTCCTATCTTACTTTGTTAAAGTTATAGATAAAGTTTTTATGAGTGAATATATATTTAGTAAATATTGAAAAAGTGGACAAACATATGATCTATTAAAATATTCTAATGGGAGATTTTTTTTAGTAACACATGATAGTTATTTTTTTAGTTGTCTAGCAATAATTTTCGTTAAAATGTACGCTTTCAAGGTTAACATATGAGAAGATCCCAAATATTTTAATATTTTTTTGAAAATATTCAATGCAAAGTCTTAAATATATATATATATATATATATATCGGTTTGGTTCGGTTTTTTACTCAATACCGAACCAAGACAAAACAAACTTAGTCGGGTTTTTAAATCGGTTTGGTTTGATTTTTCAGTTTGCTGCGGTTTTCTGGTTCGGTTTGAACACCCCTACTACAAAGTATGATCTGAATGAAATACAACTGTTTGAAACAAAATAAACAGTAAAGACATAATAGAAAGGGGACATCAGGCACTGCGGACCCAACAACTCTACCTCAAGTCTCCTCCGCAAGCCGATTCAGACAAATCTCCTCTACGCGTTGCTGAGACCATCACCGGGATCTGCATAAGAAGTGTAGAAGTGTACCATGAGTAGAACCGACCCCATGTGCTTTGTAAGTACCGAGCCTAACCTCGGTGAAGTAGTGACGATGCTATGATAAGACACTCACAATAAACTTGTATGAACAATAATAACAGAATACAAAAATATAGATAAAACGGAAAACTCATATAAATGGACCCAAAGGTCAACGACCAGAGGGCCCCAGAATAACATGATCTCAAATCTCATATCATAATTACTGAGATAAAACTCTACAACTACAAACAACCACAACACATGAACTCTGTTGCGGCGTGCAACCCGATCCCAACACTTAAAATAATAACTGTTGCGGCATGTAATCTGATCCCAACATTTAACACAATAACTGTTGCGGCGTGCAACCCGATCCCGATATCATATCATATCATTATCTAATGCAGCGTGCAACCCGATCCCAATATCAACTCATTAACATAAACAACTAACACAATTAATTACGAAAATCTCAACACGAAGGAGAATAAAGCATACAAAACATCAAAGAACTACCAGTATAACGGAGGGTAACCAATAACTTGTATTTATAATTCTCTATAAATCACCAATACAAGAACATCTAAAGAACTCACAGAAATCGGAATAACCTAGTAAAGTGAAATAACTAATATAAAGTCAAGGAAAGCAGTTTAAACATGAAGCAGTGAAGTTATACAATTAATACAAGTAGGAATATATAGTAGGTAAGAAGATATGGAGCGAGAAATGACTAAATCAAAATCAGTACATGTAACAAGTAAAACATGATTAAAAAGTAAGATCATGTAGCAATCAAAGTATATAATAAGAGATAACATAGAATAAGAGATGACATAAAGGTAAATAGGCCAATCCTGCATGGTTTAACCCATGACGGCACATATACACTCGTTACCTCACATATACGTCGTTTTCCCACATAATTCACACAACAAATATACTAACAAGTTCTAATTCCCTCAAGTTAAAGTTAGACACAATACTTATCTCTTTGTGCAACCAACTCAACAATCAACCACGACTTTTCCTTTCAGACAAGCATCTAAACCAACCAAATCTAGCCAAATATCGTTCAAACAATTCAAAATGAGCTTTAGAAACTATATACGAATGAAAAAAGTTCAATCTTTGATGAAATTGAAAAAGTCAACAAAAGTCAACCCTCGACCCGCTTGATCAAAATCCAAGATCCGAACTAAATTTCGATTACCTATTCACCCCTGAGTCCAGTTATTAATTTGTTTCGAAATTTAACCTCAATTTGAAGTCTAAATCTCAATTTTACAAAATCCCTAAATTTTACCCAAATCCCTAATTTCTACCATAGCAATCCTATATTTGATGTTAAAAACTCATGAAAAGTAATGTGGAATTGAAGCAAAGTGGATTGTTGCTTATCAATGAATCTGGGAAAAAAAAGTTCTTTGAAAGTCGCCTTTAGAGTGTTTGGGATTGAGAAATAGTGTAAAATGAGCTAAGTCCTGATCTTCCCCTCTTTTACTCAACTGCAGGTATCGCAATTGCAAACTCTGGTGGCCACAATTGTGAAACACTGGTCACTAATACGAACTGTGCCCCCAACATGCATAAGTCGCAAATGTGACAAAAACCTCGCATTTGCGAAGGACATCCCCCTAGCAAATGCGTGCCAATTGCGAAGCTACCCCCACTCAGCAAGGTATCACAAATGTGACCCAAGGATCGCAAAAGCGACCACAGACCTCATCGCAAAAGTGAACATTTGTTTGCAAATGCAGAATCCTAGTCCCCAACTCCCAGTTCGCAAATGCGATTGTGAGACCGCAAAAGATTTGCGAGCCTGAACTCGCAATTGCGAGATCTGCAATAGACACCAGCAACTAGAATGCACCAGCAGTTGCCCAATCTCTCTGCAACACATCCGAAACTCACCCGAGCCCCTCGAGCTCCAAACCAAACATGCACACAAGTGTAATAACATCCTACAAAACTTGCTTACTACCTCAAATCATCAAAATAACATCAAATAACATGAATCGATCATCAAAACTCATGATTTTCAACTTGAAAACTCATTTTCACATTTTTTCACATAACGCCCCGAAATGCGCTCGGGTCATTCCGGAACTTTACCAAAAGTGCGTACAGGTTCAAAAACATCATACGAACCTACCGGAATCGTCAAAACACTGATCCGAGGTCGTTTGTCAAGAATGTTGACTGTGGTCAATTCAAGTTTCATTTTATGCGTAAAATCACTTTTCTTCAAATTTTTATGTAAAAAACTTTCCGGAAAATGACACAGACCACGCAGGCAAATCAAGAAACATCAAATGGAGCTAAAAGAGGTTACGGAACACAAAAATAAAGGCTAGTACTTAAAACGACCTATCGGGTCGTTACAAACTTGCAACATGAGCAATCTGGAAAATGGTTGTGCTTTTGACAAAAAAGTGAAGAACGAAAGGAGGAACCACATCAGCCCATGCCAGCAATGGGTTCTTGTGAAGAATAAATAATATACTACTCCTAATTAATAATAATACTACGAGAATAAGGATATTTCATATTTGGCATGTAAACGCGTAAACCACACATAGTTGAGGTAAGAAAGAGAACTAAAAACTAAAATGTCACAACATATTTTGTTGAAGTGAAAAAGTGTGGTCCATAATATATAGTACACAATATGCTCATTGCTAGGCCTTATATAAGGGCTTCCCTTTCTTCTCTTCTAACTCGGTTTCAAACAACTAAGTCCCCTGAAACCACCTCTATTATATTCTTCTCATTTCCAAGCTTTTACTCAATTGGTCTATCTATATATTTAACACTAGTTGTTTTTTTTTTAAGAATTAATACCTCTTCTCAAGTAAACAATCAACGAAAGGGGGAAGGAGATGGCGGAGAATGAATGGTTAAACGGGTATTTGGAGGCAATATTGGATGCAGGAACTGATAGAAATGGGTCGAGACAGAAAGAAGGTAAAGCAAGTATTGAAGAGAGAAGAAGCTTGAAGAATACTACTAATAATAAAATTGACGAAACGTTGAGGTTTGAGAAGTTTGAAATCCAGAAAGACAAGGCAGAGAAGCTGTTTAGTCCCACTACCTATTTTGTTGAAGAAGTTGTCAATAGCTTTGATGAGTCTGACCTCCACAAGACTTGGATCAAGGTTAGTCCCCTAAGGCTAATGTTAAGTGAGAAATCAATCTACTTAACTATAGTTTTAGTTTCTATACTTCATGCATGATTTAGCTAGTAAGCTAATTAATTAAGATCATCTAATTAATTACCATTGCTAATCTCACATACATATCGGAATTTTCTACTCATTGATAAGTACAAATGGCCACAAGCATGAAAACCATAGTTTTGACTAGAAGCGCTTTCCTAAATTTTTATCTTCTTTTTCTAATGGAGGAGGAAATTTAACGTATAAAACTTAGTGTACTTTAACCGAACAAAAAAAGGAAAAAGAAAGACGTGACATGCGTACACGGTCTCCTCTCTATTACAATTGCATGAGAAAGATTTTCCAGAGACTTGGATCGGAACATATCACAAAAACCTGTTTATCATAGTCAACAAGATAAGTTGTTGCGTTCAGAGGTGAATTAAGGATTTCAAGTTTATGGATTAGAGTTCGAGATTCTACCCCAACTCATTTGATTAATCGGATTCGAAATCATTTATTTGTACTTTCTAATAAACTTTTTAAACACATATACAGAATCCAATGAAAAGAAAAGAAAAGAAGGATAGATGTTATGGTTAGGGAAATAGATGGAAAGAAAAGCAAAAAGGTGAGGTTGAAAGTGAAGTAGTAAATGGACATGCAGGTAGTGGCAACAAGGAATTCTCGTGAGAGGAATAACAGGCTCGAGAATATGTGCTGGCGCATTTGGCATCTTGCCCGCAAGAAGAAACAGGTCTTCTTTGTTATTTCCCATTCACCTTTTGTTTATTCTATTTTAAATGTTAAGAAAGAGTGTCATGTTGTTGAAGATAATGAGTGGGAAATTGCAGATAGCGTGGGATGATGCCCAAAAGCTAGTAATACGGAGACTTGAACTAGAGAAAGGTCGTTTTGACGCATTAGAAGATCTTTCTGAACTTTCAGAAGGTGAGAAGGAGAAAACAGATCATGTAAATACATCAGATTCTCACCATGTCATATCAAGGATTAATTCAGTTACTCAGATGTGGCCTCATCAAGATAAACCAAGGCAACTTTACATTGTCTTGATCAGGTAAATTCACATTTTTATAATTCAAAAACACATCAAGATCGACCAAGATTAATGCTATGTTTACTGTTTTTGTAGTATCCATGGGTTGGTGCGTGGAGAAAACATGGAACTCGGACGAGATTCTGACACTGGTGGTCAGGTACATTGTTTTAACAACTTTAATCGATACAACCAAATTTTTTTATCAGGAACACACAGGAAGAAAGTTTGACATTAACAAGATTGGACACATGATGCCTAATTGACAACCCAAAAAACTCCCTTGTAGTTGATTCCCCTCAGTAACAGAGGTTTTACTGTATGAATGATCAGGTGAAATATGTAGTAGAACTCGCTCGAGCACTTGCAAACATGGAAGGAGTTCATCGAGTTGACCTCCTGACTCGACAGATCACATCTCCAGAGGTCGACTCTAGCTATGGTGAGCCAATTGAGATGCTCTCATGCCCATCTGATGCTTTTGGAAGCTGTGGTGCCTACATAGTTCGAATCCCCTGCGGACCACGTGATAAGTAATGCTGCTATTCTACACTGGAGCACATCTTTTCTGTAATGGCTAATCATACTTGGCAGCTATCTGAACATTATCTATGTGCCAGGTACATTCCAAAAGAATCACTCTGGCCTTACATACCAGAATTTGTTGATGGGGCATTAAGCCACATTGTGAATATGGCAAGAGCTATAGGGGAGCAAGTCAATGCTGGAAAAGCAGTATGGCCATATGTGATTCATGGGCATTACGCTGATGCAGGAGAGGTAGCAGCTCGCTTGTCTGGAACCTTAAATGTACCAATGGTGTTAACAGGGCACTCATTAGGAAGGAACAAGTTCGAGCAATTGCTTAAACAGGGCAGACTAACTAAGGAAGACATCAATACCACCTATAAGATAATGAGGAGAATAGAAGGAGAAGAGTTGGGCCTTGATGCCGCTGAAATGGTGGTAACTAGCACAAAGCAAGAGATTGATGAACAATGGGGTTTGTATGATGGTTTTGATATTCAGTTGGAGAGGAAACTCAGAGTTAGGAGACGGAGAGGAGTCAGTTGTCTCGGAAGATACATGCCCAGGATGGTGGTACGCGCTAACTCACACAAGCAAAAATCAATGATTTCATTTCTTACCAAGTTCTGATTATCTTGAAAAACTAGGTTATACCACCAGGGATGGATTTCAGCAACGTGAACGCGCAAGATTTGTTGGAAGGTGATGGAGATCTCAAGTCATTGATTGGGACAGACAGAAGTCAAAAGAGACCTATACCACATATATGGTCTGAGGTTGGACATCCTTCTTGTTTACGTAGGAAGCTTGCAAAACTCTTTCTTGAAGCCAACACTAAAAAATTTGCAAATAGGTCAAAATGGATAATAAGAGAGAAGCAACAAGAATGTAGACTAGGTTGAAATAATTGTTGACAACTAGTTAATAATGTTTCGTTTGTCTGGGGTTGTCTATAAATGGTTTCAGCCTATTTTCATGAATGCAGATCATGCGATTCTTCGTTAACCCTCACAAGCCTATGATACTTGCACTGTCACGTCCAGATCCTAAGAAGAATGTGACTACTTTGCTCAGGGCTTTTGGAGAATGTCAAGCACTTCGAGAACTAGCCAACTTGGTAGGGCTGAGTTTATCTGCAACCTCCTTTAACTGTAACAGATGCTAGTGGACCAGTGCAGAGTCTAATTTAATGGTAAATTGTGGTGCAGACACTGATCCTAGGTAACAGAGATGACATTGATGACATGTCCAGTAGCAGCTCTGCAGTACTCACAACAGTAATAAAGCTCATTGACAAGTACAATTTGTACGGTCAGGTGGCATATCCAAAGCATCATAAGCAACCAGATGTTCCTGATATATATCGTCTGGCTGCAAAAACTAAGGTAACTAAGAGCACACTCCTAAATATATAAGTGTCAGGACATGGGGATTTTCCCACCAAGAACAGAACTATCTAGGTCTTATGGGTTTATAGTCATTGTTCATAATAGACTGGCCCATCTGTCTGTGCAGGACAATAATCAAGTCAGGATAGAGCTATTTTAGTGATCACTGTTATATTTGTTTCTTCCATACTTTGAAAGAACATGAACTATATAATTGACACTCTTCTTTAATTCCATGATGTGACTGCCTACAACTCTTAAATGGTGATTTTTTCTTGAAGGGAGTATTCATCAATCCAGCTCTTGTTGAGCCATTCGGCCTCACTCTTATTGAGGTAACTAGTAACTTACATCACATTTAGTTTTGACAGCTGAGGCTTTGTATGACAATGTTAATAGTTCTGGAAAATCTTTTTTCTCCAGGCAGCTGCTTATGGTTTGCCTATAGTTGCTACCAAAAATGGAGGGCCAGTGGATATACTCAAGGTACACACTAGCTGCTATTGATGTTGATACACAAGTCTTGAATACATATTTAGATATAAAGTTATTCATTGGAACCTAAAATTTGCAGAATAAAAGTTGGGCTAGAATTATAAAAGGTAATGCACAAATACCTCGTGTAACACTTGACCTTAAGGAATTTCTGAAAAGTGAAAAGTGATGCCCCAAGCTTTCAGTTGGAAACTTCCCCTCTTTCTCCAAATAGTTATCTTTTAATTCCACGTACACCTCAAAGTGGTGACCTGTAGAGATTTATGGATGAATATAATATGGAACTTAATGTTCATTCAGGCACTAAACAATGGGCTACTCATTGATCCACATGATCAAAAAGCCGTAGCAGATGCTCTTCTAAAGCTTGTTGCTGACAAGAACCTATGGCTGGAGTGCCGTAAAAATGGCCTAAAGAATATCCACCGTTTCTCATGGCCAGAGCACTGCCGGAATTACCTCTCCCATGTTCAACACTGCAGAAATCGCCACCCTGCCAATCGTCTTGAGGTCATGAAGCCAACTCTTGAAGAACCTATGAGTGAATCATTAAGAGATGTTGAAGACCTTTCTCTTAAGTTTTCCATTGATGTGGACTTCAAAGCAAATGGGGAGCTTGATATGGCAAGAAGGCAGCAGGAACTTGTGGAGAAACTCTCACGGAAAGCTAATTCAATTAGCAAGCCTATTGTTAGCTACTGCCCAGGGAGAAGGCAGGTCCTATATGTAGTGGCAACTGACTGTTACAACAGCAAAGGAACTCCTACTGAAATCTTATCTCTAACAGTCAAGAATATAATGCAAGTTGCAGGATCCAGGTCCAGCCAAATAGGTTTAGTTTTATCGACAGGCTTGAGTTTACAAGAGACTAAAGAAGCGCTAAACAGTTGCCCAACAAATTTAGAAGATTTTGATGCATTGATTTGTAGCAGTGGAAGTGAAATATGCTACCCATGGAGGGACTTTGGATTAGATGAGGACTATGAAGCCCACATTGAGTACCGGTGGGCAGGTGAGAACATAAAATCAGCAGTGATGAGGCTCGGTAAACACGAAGAAGGTTCTGAACATGACATTGCGCAATGCTCCAGTGCATGTAGCTCTCGATGCTACTCATATAGCATCACGCCAGGAGCCAAAGTAAGATTGCTAAGCTACTCTTGATGTTCAAATTTAAACAACTCAAATAGAAATATACAAATTGGTTTTCCCATTTGCATCCTGATTATAACTTATATGTGACAGGTACCTAAAGTTAATGACCTTCGTCAGAGGCTACGCATGAGAGGCTTCCGTTGCAGTGTTATTTACACACATGCTGCATCAAGGTTGAATGTGACACCATTATTTGCATCGAGATCCCAAGCACTTAGGTAAATCCTTTCATTCCTTTCCTAATCTTTGATCAGGTGACACTACTGTTCTTTGGTTAGCAGAAAGTAATATCAATTCAGTATAAAATTTGTCACAATCACTCACTCATTTTCTGCATGCAATGCAGGTATCTCTCAGTTAGATGGGGAGTTGATCTTTCCAGTATGGTTGTTTTTGTGGGGGAAAAGGGAGATACAGATTATGAAGGCCTGCTTGTGGGCCTTCACAAGACTGTTATTCTAAAAGGAAGTGTGGAATATGCCAGTGAGATGCTTCTTCACAATGAAGACAGCTTCAGAACAGATGATGTAGTGCCTCGAGATAGCACAAACATATGTGCAGCTGAAGGATATGAACCCCAGGATATCTCTGCAGCCTTGGAGAAGTTAGAGGTCATGTGACAACTTTTGGATGATGCATTTTCTATTTCACTTATAGGCAAAATTTTCACAGCTTAAACAAGCGAGAAAAAGTTTGATTTTCATTCTTATACTTCGTAAAAAAATCAAGTTACATATACAAGTGCATAGTACAACTAGAGTTCAAAGAACATGAACGTTTATAATAACTACTTTTATCTGATATCTGTTAGAGGACTGCATTTTGATGATCTTCAATTTTAGTGTACTATAGATACAGAAAACACCATCATCTACCAATTTACCTCATGAAGACTGCACATGCTTGAATGTATTGAACCAACTGTGCACCTCCATAAATGTGGTAATCTAAGTTGTCAGAATAGATGACGAAGTTTCTTTTCTATTAGAATTTGCTTTCTGAAATATCACAAAGTTAAAACAAATATGATGAAATATCCAATTCTCCATACGAGAAAGAATCAGCTTACGTTCAGTCATGCATATGTTATTCAGTCAAGTAGAACTCTACTAGCATTCAGTTAGTATCTTTTACATCGAACACAGATACTACTGCAACAGAGTACACATTATATTGCCATCTCAACAACTGCTACAGCTTCCCTGCATTATCTTCCCCATTGTTCTCAAACTGTCTTGACCAGTATTTGCAAATGTACCTGTTTAGTACTAAAGAAACTCCACCACTTTGCTAGTTGAAGTAATTGCCTGACCCTGGTTATTTTCATGCACAAAGATCCATGTCTATCTTGAACACCTCTCCACAAGAACATTTGATACTGTGGGAAATTCTCTGAAAGCAAAATTACTAATTGAGAGTGAATGGAAAAACAAATTGATAAATTAACTCCATAAATTGGGATATTTAGATTCTGTTTGAAATCTAAAATTGCTACCACAAGTTGAATGACATATCAAAGGGCACAGAAAGAGTGGATATTTCTCCGTACCATCAATTTTGCAATCTGGAGTTGTAAAGACTGCAGATACTCTGCCTCTCCAGCTTTGTCTGAGAGAAGTGCTTGGTACTCCTCCTCTAAGGATTTGCTATCCATTTCCCTAAGTGGTGCCTGCAGAACAATGCACAATGATTGATGATAGACATTTGGAGGCTGACTTTTTGAATTGTAGCAAGTATGTTTCGTTTCAATTATTTTAACTCAAAAACTAGAAGCTATGAACATTTTCTTTTCCCCACAATATATTTCATGACTTCCACTTTCTGATCTCCCAATACGTTAAATTGGGCGTATTTTGAAGGTCAACTATATCCAAAACACCTGTTTGTTGCGTAATTGCAAATGACAAGATGAATTTAACAAACAGTTGTTATCATTATCAGAAAAAGAATGTTTTGAGGTAAGACTGAACATAATATATGTAAAACAGATTGTAACTGACCTTGAAATTCGTCATCTTCGACTTCACAAGCTCAAGAGATCTCCTTACCTTCAAAGCAAGATGTCTTTCAGATTCTTGTATTTCAACGAAAAATGAAAATAAATATTTGAATCAGAAACAAACTGAGAAAAACTCAGATGTTAGTTCCCTCATAAAGATCCTAATAATACAAGGACTCAACCTTTCCTTTCTCAATTCGAGATTTAGGCATTGTTAAACCATCTTAGATCTTAGAGCGGGCTAAAAGAATATAAATAACCATAAAGCAAAGCAACAAAGGCTCCATGGATGTCACCTTCAGTAGCGAGGATAATACAGGGGGTATGATAACCCTATAGCAAATCCACTTTAAAACAAAAGAATCTGAGGGTAAGGCTCAACATTACCTTCAAATGTTGGAAAGAGAAACCACTCAAAATGATCTGTTTCATTACACTTCTTCTTAGCTGCAAGGCAGGTACTAGGTATCTGGTTTACCGCTTTAGGTATAAACACTATGGCTTTCAACCTATATGGTCTCAATTTCAATCAATCTGTAGTTATATTCAAGGTCACATAATCAATACTTGGGCTGATATCATTAACCGTGCTAACCTTGGTATAGAAGTTATGCATGAACACAATGCTCATAACTTCTCTCTAGACCTAGCTGCTACCGAAGCTCCATCTACAAATGGATAAGATCCCAGTCTAGTCCATAGGAGGTTTTGAAAAGAAAGGAACAATCATCACTTCTTGTTCTATTCAGAGGGTGCTAGTTCCTTTCTTTTTTCTTTTATGTACTAGTATTTTACTTTGAATTAAACAAACCAACCAATCCAACCGACCTCTTCTTAAATTCAAGCGATCATTTCGTAGGTGTTTTCCACCGATTCAATTGGGGAATCGAATTGATTATAAACATATGCATTTAATTATTTGATTTATTAGCGAACAAGTAAAAATATTATCAAGACGAGTTAACAGATTAACCTTCAAACAACAATGATTAATAACTATTGCAGTATTGCTATCACGCTCGTACTTTTATCTTTATTTTCTCAATAATGAGAAGCAATTTGAATGAACCGAGTCGACCGCTAGAAAAGGAAGAAAGATTTTTAGGATCACCGTTGAACATCTCTGACCTCCATACTGATATACCAACATAGAGACTCAGCAGGAAAATGCATCTAGACTGAGGATATATTTCCGATGATTCATGACAAACAACTAATGCTAATATCGCTATTGTTTGATTCCATCATTGTTTTTCAGTGCTTCAAGTTAGGAATAGGAAGTACCACACAAAAACAGAATGGTCAGAATTATTTAAGCAAACCTGGCTGTTCTCCATGACAATTTTTGACTTCAGCTCACTCAGCTGGTTTAGCTTTGTTCTAGCATCTTCCATATTCATCTTTAGAATTTCTGTCACGTTATCCTGATTCTCTGTAAATCAATAAGAATTTGCTTCAAACAGGACCAACAAGAAAAAGAAAAAAGATAAAAGAGAGAGAAGAAGCTCAGGCAGTGGTGAACATATAGTCTACAGAGTGAGTCCAAAATTAGCTTGTAGCAAATTAAGATGCCCCTGTTGCTAAATGGTCATTTTTATCATTTACATTAACCCACCGACATCATGGAAAGAGAATTTAAACTAACAGTGCATTGATCATACCTTCAAATTCACCAGTTTCCTCACCAATTTTGTCCATCACCTGAATGCGTTAGCCATCAGTTCCAGCCGAATATTTATCATAGACTAAAAATCTTATTCAGATAAGACACTCTAGCATCTTGGCCAAGAAAAAAGCTACTCCTTCCCATATTTTGGTGACAAAATGACAGCCTGACTAGGCAGTAAATAGTTACTTTATTGATATATCATGCTGGCAAAGGAATGAAAACTGTGAGATTAGTGGAAGGAGTATTTATGAACTTGGGTTAATGCAGGAAACATCATATTACCAGTTAGTTTATGCTCAAACTTGAATGTAACATCACAAGTCATGGCTCATACACAAAATTTTCCAAAAATGTGTTAATTTGAGAACCACAAGAAACTATAAAATATTGCCAAATCAAAATACATCAAGTCCAAAACCACTACATCTCAAAGCCTTTGGACAAGAATTCCTACAGGGAGTGCAAAAGTAGTTAATTTAGTGAATAACAAGTTGAATCTAAGCAGTTTTGCTCCCAAGACAATGCAAAGCTCAAATTCATTTTGTCTCGGCCAAGCCTTGGACTTCATAAATCTCAAGTCAGTTTGACAGTTGCATTTGAAAAATTCAGAATATTTGTAATCCTACAACTTGTTCGACTGTTGCACTTGAATGGATAAGGATAACATAACTTAAACTGTAATCTTACTATTCTCAGTAATTTCTGGTAATTCACAAGGATCTTATTTGCCATCAAAGGCTGCAACGGAATATATGCATTTTTTTTATTGTTAAATATGCCTCTGGCATACCTTGACCTGGCTTTTGAACACTTGATATTCCCCTCATTGGGGGTATAATAACACAAATTTTAAAATCTTACTCGTTTTGTCAGTTTGAAATTTATACTTCCAAGACAATCCATAAAGAAGAGAACCATAATTCAGAAAAAGAAGACATTATGACTTAGCAGAAATACCTTGCGATGCTCTCTAGCCCACGAGTTCTCATTGCCATTTCTGATCCAACCCTAAAAGTAGAACCTTACTAGTGTTCAAAATAGTGCTCATATAGTGAACAAATTAAGTGGAAAGCAACAAAAAGGGAACCTGGAAAATGACCTGCTGTTCTCCTAGCTGAGCAGTTACATCTTTAACAGTCTTAGCATAATAATCACTGTTATGACAATCATATGCTTTAGCATTATTTACTATCCATCAGCAATCTCGATATATGCTTTTCAAGTTACCTTTTCTCAAGAATTTTTGCTGACATGTTGTTTCTCTCTTGTTGAAGGAGCTCCAATGTCTGTTTGATAAACAAGGATTGAAGAATATATGCTACATCACATGATCTCCAGACTAAGTCAACTTTCCTTATCAAAGACAAGTTTATGCAAAGTGAAAAACTGCAAACCTGTTCCCTAAATAACCAAAACTCTTCTCCCTTCTATGCAAGAAAAGCTAAGAGTAATAACTCCAAGGATTGTTCTTCATTTAAGTACTTCCCCAGCTTCAAGAACATTGTAGTTAATAGCTCGAGTAGTCAGATAATAGTTTCTACTTCAGTAATATGCATTACTTCATCCTTACTTCAACATTATGTTTCTGGAGAAAGACGAGACCGCATTTTCATTTATTACATACTTTTCAACCCCACTTCTGAACAATGAAAAATTGGAAACTAGCCCTAACCTTTCTGTCAAAACGAATTTACTAATAAATTTCTGACATAGAAACCATGTCTAGTTGGATCATGATTGTGAAGCTGAGAACAGGAGTACCTATTTCTGGTTTTAGTTTTACATGCCAAAACATCGCTAATCCTACCCATCAAGGGCGATGTATTTGGTTTCAGCTCTCTTTCAGAGTTAATTGATTCCAGCTCTTAGTGTTACCTGGTTGAGGGTGGATGAATCAGCTTCTAGAGAAGCAATTTTTCTTTGCTTTTCCAAGATCATGGAACAGATCTGCCCCCTTTTCTCCAATATCCTAGCAATTTCCTCTCTGAGATGGCTTGTCTGACATTTCACTGCATTGTTAAGCAGTTCAAGAAATGAGGCTTAGATGTTGTAGACAGCAACAGATGTATTTTTTTGCTAGCTCTTTGGTTCAACCTAGTTCTTGTACAGGATGCAGATGCAATGTTAGATGCTATTGAGGAATTGCACTTTCTGTAATCATGTACTGTCTTAGAGAAGGTTCATCCATACAATCTCTTACTATTACTTTTCAAAAAAGGATTAGATGTTGCAGAGTTCTGGTATTCCACATGGAAAGTAATATTTGCTTATCAGATGAAAATGAGGAAAAGGAGAAACCAATGCTCTCTAAGGTAGAGAAGTATGTTTAAGATTAAGAGCTCCACAATCTGCATTTTCATTTAATAGACTAAATTACAAGGGATGATGAGAAGCAAAGTCAAGGTAAAATCTAATGATTTCAACCTTGTGAAAATAACAAAGATTCTGGAAGTATCCAGCCACAACCTCAATCAAAGAAGAAAGAAAAAAGAAAAAAGAAAGGAAAAAGAACTACAAAGAGAGTAGGACATGACAGACTTATGTCTCCCAGGAGAGAGAAAATAAACAGGTATACTATTCCATCTCTTAAAATACTCACAAATGGACAAAATGCTACACTCTTCAGAGAATTAAAAAAACACAGGATTGCAAAGGATACTGCACATGGTTTTAAAAAAAAAAAGAGCTTTAACCGTTGCAGGACTCTCGCCATTCCCCACTATCATAGTAATAGATGAATATGAAATTTTTATTCAATCAGTTAAAACAGTGACTTTTTAGGATTCAGATCTCCCCTGTCCGGCGAGCGGGGCTTCTGACCAGGTTCACTCGTTCCTTTCTCCTATTTATTTCTAGTTCTAGTCATTGATTTACTTCGTTAATTCTTCTGCTGCTTTAATTTTTCTACCACTTATCAATTTTTGGGAATTCTTTCTGTTGGTTATATTCTTGCTTAGTTATTTTAACATTATTGCTCTCAGTTTTGAATCCGAGTATCATTCTAGCTTTGTTATTCATCGTTTCTATTGGGTATCCTGAATTAAATTGCATTGACAGGATTTCCCCCATTCTTGTTGTGTTCCTCTATTTAGGTATTTCTATCATTCGTGCTTTATTTTGAATCTTTATTGCACATTTTCTTTGTGACCTCTAGTTGTAGATTATAGCCCCCTTTAGCTCTTGTATTGTATTTCTTCACCTATTTTTCTATCCTTTAATTGTAGATTATAGGTCCTTTAGTTCCTTTGCTCTATTTCTTCACCTGTTTGTCTGACCTTTAGTGGTAAATTATAGTTCCCGTTAGTTCCTTTATTTTATTTCTTCACCTGTTTGGCAACCATAGTGGTAGATTATATTTCGGAATTCATTTTATTTTTATCACTTGTTTTCGAGATAGTGCTTGCGTAGTGATTCCTATATTATAGTGGCTTTGGTGAACGATTGTAGGGTAAGGTCTTGTCCTCGGGGGTGTCAGCGCGGGGAGGGGGTAAGAGGGCTAAGGGAGCTACTAGGCTGAGAGTGGGGTCTTGGAACATAGGAACTTTGACTGAAAAATCTGTAGAGTTAGCAAAGATTCTCGAGAAAAGGAAGATCAATATAGCTTGTGTACAGGAGACTAGGTGGGTAGGAGATAAGGTGCGGGATGTGGGCAGTTTCAAAGTTTGGTATTCTGGGAGGGTGGGGGTAGGAATGGAGTAGGTATCTTGGTTGATAAGGACCTCCGGGAACTAGTGGTGGAGGTTAGGAGGGTGAATGACAGGCTGATGACTATTAAGGTAGTTGTTGGAGGTTTTACTTTGAACATAATCAGTGCGTACGCACCCCAAGCAGGCTTTGATAAGGAAGTCAAGAGGCATTTCTGGTAGGATTTGGATGAGATGGTGCGTGGTATCCCGCATACCGAGAAGCTTTTTATAGGAGGAGATTTCAACGGACACATTGGAGCGACGTTTGAAGGGTATGATGATGTGCATGGTGGCTTTGGTTTTGGAGATAGAAACGGAGGAGGAACGTCTCTTCTGGAATTTGTTAGAGCATTTGATTTGGTGATGGCAAACTCGAGTTTCCCGAAGAAGAGGGAGCACTTGGTCACCTTCCGGAGTTCGGTGGCCGAGACTCAGATTAATTATTTACTCTGCAGGAAGCCCGATAGAGATCTTTGTACGGATTGCAAGGTCATCCCGAGTGAGAACCTCTCGACCCTTCATAGGCTCCTGGTCATGGACCTTGAGATCATGAGGAAGAGAGAGATGTATAGACAATACAGGATCAAGTGGGGACCCCTGACGGAAGCTAAAGCGCAGGAGTTGGGGGTCAAGCTGGTGACTATGGGTGCTTGGAGGAGTAGTGGGGACGCAAGCGCTATGCGGACCACGACTGCGCAATGCATAAGGGAAGCCGCGGGTGAGGTATTAGGGGTCTCAAAGGGTTACTCTGGTGGTCACAAGGGAGACTGGTGGTGGAATGGAGAAGTGCAAGGTAAAGTGGAAACAAAGAAAGCAGCGTATCTGAAGCTAGTGGAAAGTGTAGACGAGGAGGAGAAGAGGGCAAATAGGGAGCATTATAAGTTGGCTAAGAAAGAGGCAAAACTAGTAGTTACGGTGGCCAAAAACGCAGCTTTTTCATTTTGTATGAGGAACTCGAGGGCCGAGGTGGGGATAAGAGGTTGTTTACGTTAGCCAAGGCACGAGAAAAAAAGGCACGTGACATGGACCAAGTGAAGTGCATCAAAGACGAAGAAGGTAAATTTTTGTTAGATGAGGGGCATATCCGTCGGAGATGGCAGACCTACTTCCATAGTCTCTTGAACGAGGAGGGGGACAAGAGCATTGTTCTGGGTGATTTTGAACTCTCCGGGAGTCGTTGTGACTTTGGGTATAGTAGGCAGATTAGAGTTGATGAAGTTGAGGGGGCTATGCGTAAGATGAGTAGGGGCAAAGCGACCGGGCCGAATGAAATCCCAGTGGAGTTTTGGAAGAGTGCGGGCAAGGCAGGCTTGGAGTAGCTCACTAGGTTATTTAATGTCATTTTTAGAACGAAAAAGATGCCCGAAGAATGGAGGTGGAGCACGATGATTCCTGTATACAAGAACAAGGGTGATATCCAAAATTGCAATAACTATCGGGGTATCAAGCTGCTTAGCATACTATGGAAGTCTGGAGAGAGTGGTAGAGCTAAGGGTGAGGAAGAGGGTGTCTATTTTCGAGAACCAGTTTGGGTTTATGCCGGGGTGTTCGACTACAGAAGCCATCCACCTTGTTAGGAGATTGATGGAGCAGTATAGGGAGAGAAAGGACTTGCATATGGTGTTCATCGACTTAGAAAAGACGTACGATAAAGTTACGAGGGAGGTTTTGAGGAGATGTTTGGAGGCTAGAGGTGTACCTATTGCCTATTTTAGGCTGATTAAGGACATGTATGATGGAGTAAAGACCCGAGTGAGGACGCTGGGTGGGGACTCAGACCATTTTCCGGTTATGATGGGGTTGCATCAGAGTTCGGCAATCAGCCCTTTTTTGTTTGCTCTGGTGATGGACGTACTGACGCGAAACATCCAAAGCGTGGTGCAGCTATTTGCAGATGATATTGTATTGATTGACGAGACGGGGGACGGTGTGAACGCGCAATTAGAGGTACGGAGGCAGACCCTGGAATCTAAAGGTTTTAAGTTGAACAGGACCAAGACAGAATACTTGGAGTGTAAGTTCAGTGGCGAGACTCAAGGGGGGAAGGGAGGTGAGGCTACACTCGCAGGTCATCCCTAGGAGAGGGAGTTTTAAGTACCTTGGGTCTATTTTTAAGGGGATGAAGAGATTGACGAAGACGTCACACATCGTATTGGGGCGGGATGGATGAAATGGAGATTCGCTTCCGGTGTTTTATGTGACAAACTATGTTGCGTGGACTCTCCAAAATGTAGCCGCACTCGTGTAGGATCCTTAAAAATGCGTACTTTTGGAGGATCCGACACGTATCCGGCCATATTTTCGGAGAGTCTAAGCAACATAGGTGACAAGAAGGTGCCATTGAAACTTAAGGGTAAGTTCTACATAGTGGTGGTCAGATCAACGTTGTTGTATGGGGCTGAGTGTTGGCCAGTCAAGATCGCTCATGTCCAGAAAATGAAGGTAGCAGAGATGAGGATGTTGAGATGGATGTGCGGGCACACCAGGTTAGATAGGATCAGAAATGAGGTTACAAGGTGGGTGTGGCTCCTACTGATGACAAGATGCGGGAAGCGCGACTTAGGTGGTTTGGTCATGTGAGGAGGAGGAGCATAGACGCCCTGGTGAGGAGGTGTGAGAGGTTGACATTGGAGGGCCTACGGAGAGGTAGAGGTAGGCCAAAGAAAAGGTGGGGAGAGATGATTAGACAAAACATGGTGCAGCTTCAGTTGACCGAGAACATGACCCTTGATAGGAAGATATGGAGGTCGAGGATTAGGGTGGTAGAGTAGGTAATCTAGAGTATTCATAACAATAGTATTAGCACACGGTCTCGCTTTCTGTGGGCAGTAGGTATTTATGACTAACCGTTGTGTTCTTTCATTGTGGATTACCTTATTACCTTGTTATTTTTATTCTGTTTTTATATGGATTTTCGGTACTGTGCCTTCTTGAATGCTTATGCTTTTCTGACCCGAGTGCCTATTGGAAACAACCTCTCTATGCTCACAAGGTAGGGGTAAGGTCTGCGTACACACTACTCTCCCCAGACCCCACGGTGTGGGATAAGACTGGATATGTTGTTGTTGTATTTGGTGCATGCCTCAAAGATGTCATGCATCAAGCATTAGGACCATAGCTTCAGTAAAGAACAGTGATAAAAGGAAAGATGGAAAAGGCCAAAGGAAATCAACACAACAAGTGTTGCGAGTGGAAATCCTTGTTTAAGAAGCCCAGGGCATATAGGGCATATTGACCACGCTACATGATTACTATACATATTGTCCATGGTCTTGATCTTAGATGAACTCTTTGGCATCAAAGTTTTCAATTAAACCAGAAAACCAGAATATATAATAAGAGCTAGCAATAGCATAACTTCACCAAATGAGACGTCTAAACCACCTATCAAGCATATTCAAACTAAAGTTGGCACAAGAGCTTCCTAACAATTTCCACACAATACATGGACTTCAAACAAGTCATCTGCAATCTTTCTTCTTC
Source organism: Nicotiana paniculata (assembly GCA_005239505.1). Classification (NCBI taxonomy): domain Eukaryota; kingdom Viridiplantae; phylum Streptophyta; class Magnoliopsida; order Solanales; family Solanaceae; genus Nicotiana; species Nicotiana paniculata. The sequence continues at coordinate 14,180 of ML305483.1, read as the reverse complement.
TGGTAAATCAATAAAACAGGAGTAGGAAGGCTAAGATCCATGTTATGAAGACACCAAAATTATAACAAGAGGCGGATCCATGATTTAAACATGATGCATTCGACCTTTAATGTTCTTAGCATTGAAATCATCATACTTTTAAAATTATGAGTTCAAATCTAACATCTTTTGAGATTTTATAGGGTTTTCACATATAAATCTCTGTTACACGTCGGATATGACACAACTCGACAACAATGAAAGTACGGAACAGCCTTGACTATCATGATCCGGATCTAGGTGCTACAGTTATTTCAATAGCTACTTTCTCCAAAATATTTCAAAAAAACTGACTAATTTTTGCATTACATCATTAGGCTGCTATTACGAAGAATCAGTTGTTAAAATTGCACCTGCTTACATAAAAATATTGTACACAGACCATAAAGTTGGCCTATGGATCCAAAATCTTCACTAAAGCGAAGAACAGAAAGTCCAGAAAATTCGATTTACACAAAGATAGATGAAGTGTGTGCTTTAACCTGAGTTAATTTCATTTTCCAGATTTTGCAGTATGGTGATTTGCATTTGCTCTTCTACTGTTATCTTAGCTGCTTGATCCTCCACATCTGAAAGTTCAAAAATAAAATGCATCGTTTCAATTTCAATCTCCACACACACACACACACACACACACACACACACACACACACACACACAATACACACCGACATACGTACGTATACACAATTAATTACGCGCGAGCATACAGTACAGATACATAAAACAGTATGAACAAACAAATGCGAACATAATTTGCGAATTTGAGTAAACAATTGCGGTAGAAATAGCCACAATTTGATGAGAAATTAAATGCATAGTGGTGGAGATAGGCGAGATGATTACCGTTCATTTGAGTGCGGAGAGTCTTCATGCACTGCAAATACTCTTCCATTTTTGCAGAAACTGAAAACGCAGAGCTATGAAAAGTAGATATTGTATAGAATTTCGCGAGTTTCTGAAGGCAATTTTTGAAGTTTAGCGGCAACGGGCTCTTGAGGCAGAGGGTGAAGAGTGTGACTTGAAGGGAATGCTGATTAATCATTTGAATTTTTATAATGTGAACGGAGAAGGGCGGAAAAACAAAACTAACAATATTTGGGGTGTGTGTGGTTGGAAGAAACGTTTTCCATGTATTTTTTATGAATATTTTTTCGGTAAATGATTGATTTTATCACTTATTTTTCTTTATTTAGTTGGTGAACGAAAAATATTTTTTAGTATTTGGTTAGAGAGTTTATACAAAAATAATTTTTATGCTACTCTCTTCAACTCACCTTCCCAAAATTCTCATATTTCTTGTACTCCTTCATCCTCCCTCCCCCCCTCCCCCCAAACTCTTTTTTCTTTAAGAATTTAATTAATCTTTTCAAAATTCATAAAAATCAAAGGAACTAATGTACTACTTTACTTTTTCATACAAGAACAACGTTGAAACTTGAGCTCGATAACTAAAAAGAATATACTTTATGTTGTTGAAAAAGAAAATATCATTTGTAACGAACCGAACAATCGTTTTGAGTATTTGCATTCAGTTCGACTGTTTGAGGTCGTGAATAGTTTCAGATGGTGTATTATGATTTGCATACATCGTTTTTTGATTGTCGAGTGGTCTGGATTTGATTTAGAAGGATGACTCTCACTTGAGAAGCTTGAAGTTGAAAGAGTTGAATAAGTTTGACTTTTGTGTATTTGACCTCGGATAAGAGTTTTGATGATTCTGATAGGTCCGGATGGTAATTTTAGGCTTGGGCGTTTTCTCGGATTTGCATTTGGATGTTTCTAGAAGGTTTTGGCACCATTTAGCGGAAGTTAGCAATTTAAAGGTTTGGAATTTTCCTAAATTTGACCATGGTTTGATTTAAGGCTATCGCGTTCGGATTTTGGGTTGGGGACTTGGAATAGGTTTGTTTCTTCATTTGGAACTTGCCTGGAAAACTTTGTGTCATTTGGAGTTGGTTTGATGTGGTTCAGACGTTTGGTTGCATTTCTAGAAGTTCGTGAAGTTCAATGTGATTTTCATGCGTTTTGGTTCCCGATTCGTGATTTTAGATGTTATTTTGGTATTTTGACCATGTGAGCAAGTTCATATGACATTTTTAGACTTGTGTGGATGTTTGATTTGGAGCCCTGGGTTCTCAGTAGAGTTTCAGATTGGTTTTGTTGAATTTAGAGTGCTTGTGCTGGCTCCATCGCCATTTGCGATGTTTTAGATTCAAATGCGACGACCGCATTTGCACGATCATCCTCGCTTTTGCGAATCTGGGCTTCTAGGGAAGGGACTTCACATTTGCGAATACGGGGGTCGAGTCGCTTTTGCGACGAGCTGCTGGGTGGAACTGCTTCGCATTTGCGAAGTTTTGTGTCGCAAATGCGACGTTAGCAAGCCTGGTTGGGGTCGCTTTTGCGGTCCTTTTTTCACAATTGCGAGGGTCGCATTTGTGAAGCCCAGGTCGCAAATGCGACACCTGCAGCTTGGTTTATAGCTGAGTACTTCGGGACTTAGCTTCATTTTATCTTTTTTTGAACCCTAGACTCGGTACGAGGCATTTTATGAAGATATTTTCGTACCAAACTATTGTGTAAGTGATTTTAATCGATTTCCAACTATATTTCATGATTATATACTAGATTTAACATCAAATTTATGAGAATCAAAGAGAAAATTAAGGGATTTTTGTCAAAGTTGTGAAAAAGAAAGATTTGAGTTTTGAGAGTTGATTTGGACTCGGATTTAAAAATAAAACACATATATGGACTCGTGGGATTATGGGTAGTCAAGACCTACCCTTGGACCCGGGTTTTGACAGGACGAACCCAGGGTTGACTTTTGGAGAATTGTATAATGATCATAGCCTTATTAGTTGGAATTGATTTCTCTTGCATTATTTGATATTGTTAAGTCATTTTTGACTAGATTTGAGCCGAGCGGAGGTGAATTTTAAAGGGAAAAGCTATTTTGATTATTAATTTGGCCTAATTGAGGTAAGTATCTTGCCTAACTTTGTGTGACCTAATCTACCCCTTAGGATTTGGGTAGATTGTACTATTTGAATTATGTGGAAGACGTGTACACGAGGTGATGAGTGTGTACACAAGCTTATATATGGCATTTGGTCATTTTAGACTCTTAGGCTTCTTTCTTGCATTTAATTAAAGTGGTTATTTTCAAGTTTACTTCTTATCTGCTTTAATTGTTAATTACAGTTACTTGTTGAATTCGTGCCTTATCCGTTACGTGCCTTAATTGTTAATTGATTCTTTGTAATTGTACCTTTAGTTATGAATCGTCATTACTTGATATTTGAATTTGTGGGTCATCATGTAACTATTTTTATAGGCTTGTGACCTTCTTTGTTTAGTTCCTCTATTTCGTTTAATTTTGTGATATGTCGTAGTTGATTGTAGTTTGTTTGCTTAATTCATATTATTTGGGGAGCGGGTTGCACGCTGCAACGATATTGAAATGATGTGGAAAGATATGATATGGAGCGATAAGGTCGGATGATATGATATAGGTGGGACCGGGTTGTACGCCATAATGAATTTATATGAAGTAATTGTTGTGATAATAAAGTTATTCCCGGTTGTGATTTTCATATTACATTTTATATTGGAATGATTTATCGGATAAACAGTTATTGTTGTTTCTTAAATCATTTCACTTGTATTTTGATCGTATTTGCTTAACTTCCAGTATTCTAGTAATGGAACGATATTGACTTCTTGTGCGAGTCATGCATTCTACGTGATTTGTTGTGTTGCTTTAACATGCCAATTTGTACCTCCGTTATTTCTTGATAAATTGATTGTCAAGGTGAATTTATGTGAATGGAGTCATTAGCTGGTATTCGATTGAGTTGTTAGTAACTTAGCGGGTTTAAATAAAAGAATTCTTAAGGTGTTTCACTTGTGTGGCTTTCAAAATAGAACTCATTATCTCACTCGGTGCTTTACTAATTTAAATGGTTATCACATTTTTGATTTAATTGGGTTCTCAAATTTTATTCATCACCTTATTGTTGTTTACTTTACTTAAAAATTGTTGTCACGTTTTATTTTTAACAAATTCTATATTTAACTCGTTAAATTTAACTGATGTTTTACTTTGTTTAAATACGATGTTTTTACTTCATCTTATTAATTTCTAAACTAAGCTCATCTGATACTATATTTGCACAACCTCTCCTTTATTTTACTTTATTTGAATCCTAAAATAAACTTAATATCTCATTTGACGATTTACTTTATTCAATTTTGAAATTGTGCTTTATTGTGTTTAAATTTATCCCTCGATCATCTTAGTTGATATTGATATGAATACGATGTACATGGTAGCACGAGGACTTTTTCATGTGAAGGTGATTGCTATTGTGGGTACGAGGTGCCGGACGTGTAAGATTTGGAAGTTTTGACTTATGATTTGTGATTACGACGAGTAGTACCTCGGGGTAGTTCTTGTTGTAATTCGTACATTAGGAATGATTTGATTAATTGAGTTGTCATCAGTTTTTCTTACTTGAATTTATTCATATTTCATCTGTATTTTGACTATGTTGTTGCTTTATTACCTAGTTATTTTTTGTTTCCATTTGTGCTTCTATTATTTTCACCGTTGTTTGTAAATTTGTGATCCTTCTGTTGTTGGTCTTACATTGATGTTCTTTCCATTGTTAGATTTATGTTATATCCTGCACAAGTTTCTATGCCTAGTAGGTGTATTTACCTGGCTTCCTCACTACTCTACCGATGTTAGGCTTTATACTTACTGGGTACCGCTGTGGTGTACTCATGCTACGCTTCTGCATATTTTTGTGCAGATCCAGGTACTTATGGTCAAGTGGGTTTTGAGACTTATGTATGCGCGGTTGGAGACTTCAAGGTATACCTGCTTGACGTTCGGAGGCCCCGAAATCACCTTCTATTGTCTTTCATTTTCACTATTTACTATTATTCCGGGACAATGATGTACTTAATATTGTTAGTTACTCTCAGAAAAGCTTATGACTTGTACTATCGATTTCAGGATTGTATGACCGATATTGGTTCAAGTATGTGGTTTCCGTTATTATTTAATGTATTGCAGTTAAGTTAGTTAAATACCATTAATACTCAGCAAGTGTTAGGCTTACCTAGTCCCAATGACTAGGTGCCATCACAACTACCTAAGGTGGGATTTTGGGGTCGTGATAAGTTGGTATCAGAGTTCTAGGTTCATAGGTGCTATGAGTCATAAGCAAGTTTAGTAGAGTCTTGCGGATCGATACATAGACGTCTGTGCTTATCTTCGAGAGGCTACGGACCTATCAGGAAACTCCATTCCTTTCATTCCTTATCGTGCAACATTGATTCAACTTGAAGCGTATATCTAATATTCATTTGCATCCACTCGTGTATGATGTTACACACTCAGTATCAGCTATGCGCCGACGGTTCATGATGCTACAGATGAGCTAAAATGGGGCCATGGATACTCGATCATCGTCTCGAGGTGTCGTCTAGACTGAGGATGCGGATGTATTGGGAGATCATACAGTTGTTCACATAGGGGTGCAACGGATTCTGGCATCTGGTTGATAAGTACAAGCTTGGGAAGGTTTAATTGGTTGCCTAATCATCGCGATTGTGGTAGGGTCAGGAGGTGGATGTTGATTTGAGAATAGTTTGTGGTATTAGAGACTGTGTGGTTTGTATGGGATTTCTAATCAGTGAAAGGTACATAATATCATTCAAAGCATTGGAGGAAGCGAGTTCGATTGTCACGAGGATGGACATGCGCTTAGTAGACGATTTGAGGTATCTCATGATTGGTGTTATACGAGCTATGAAGGTTGGTATTGTGGATCATCAGATGTTATGTCCTATGGCTTTGCCTCAAGTGAGAGAGTCCACTATCGACGATCAGATTGCAGGGTCATGTGTTATATCAATTTGGCTTAAGGTGTATATGTGGTATTGAAAAGGTTCCCCATAATTGTATATGGTTAGGATCTGAGATTTGCGTGGGGTAGTGTTGGGACTTGCTGTATTTCTATATCCTTAATAAAATTCTACATTTTAGTATCAGAGAGGTTAGAGAAATAACTTCAAATTTACAGAAGGTCTCTTCAGAGTGGGTATCTCAGTTGGGCATTATGGGGTGTTTCAGAGGAAATACAGTGGTTTATGAGCTTCTGGGCTACGTGGTTTGTGCTCGGATCTTCTGCATTGAGTTTTGGTTTTGGTATCATTATGTACCAACAAGTAGAAGTTTTACCCTAAAGAAAAGTCGAGGAGGATTCGAAGAAATGGGTCATCTCGGTGGCATTGGGGAAGCATAGCAATAAATTACTCTTGGGTTTGATGATTTGCGTGACTTTGTTGAGTTAGGGTAATTCAGTTCTGAGGGCTTGGTTATGTGCAACCGGATTTCAGAGAGTTCTCGAGGGTGTCGACCACAGCTTGAGTCGGCTGATTGTTACTGACATCAGAAATATGTTGCAAATTATGGTTTTCTCTTGGATGGGGTCACAAGTCCTAGATGGAATGGACGATTTCAAAAGTTAAGAGAATGCCGAAAGGATATCACATGAGAAGAGCGTGCATTTTAGGAGGCACCTTGCGGATGCTTGACTAGTATTACAGTGATCGCCTAGTTTCAGGATTTTGAGGTTGGGTTTTGCTGCGTGGCATGAGATCTATGTGGGTGTTTTTCATAAGATGATGGAGCATGAGTGATGTACTAGCCATTTGAGTAGCAGGATTGAGATCGGTTATGGAGATTCTGGTATTCATGAGGGTTTTGGGGATGGATGTCTTTGTAGGCGGACTATTCCTTGATTGTGGATTGTGAAGAAATGTTGAGATTAGGATAACTGATGGTATACGTTATGGGTAGGTGGCTATGGACTTTTGGGAGGTTATTTATCTGTTTGGGGAATGATCGGAATTGGTTTGGGGGATATTTGAAAGCCTAATAAGAATGTGTATTCTATATCAGATCAGGTTTGGTTACTCTTACGCAATTGCTATCGTGGGTATGTTATCAGGCGTGCCCCAGTCTATGTTATGTGCTCCTCTGTTATACCATGATGAGATGTGAGGTTGTATGGTTATTCACACGCATGTTGTAATCCTGTTCAGGCCTTATGGCGAGATGGAAAAGGTAGCCCTCGTGATGTTGATTTGCTTATTGCACCTTAGTTGTGCTTTATTTTATCTATATTATATTATTCCTATTCATCTTTCCACAGTTATATCTGTGCACTCTAGCGTGCTTGATGTTGGCATACATGTGATTAGTGATCCCGAGCATTTTGGCTCGATGGATATCCCTATGTGAATTGATATATTTGGGATCGGGTTGCACGCCGCAACTGATGTTATGTGGGATACCCTTCCTTGTGTTTATTTCGTGTTTTATTTTCCCTCTATGTGACAGTTGATGAAATTGCACCTTTGTTGTTATATCTGTTGTATTTGTTAGATAGTCCTTGTACCTTGCTTTTTCTAGTGTTAGATAATTTCTTTCTGAGTTATTGCTTGTTTGGTGTATGGACCGCATTGTGTGAGGATCCATGTTTTTACGACCCAAATTTCCTCTGTAGGATGTCGTGACGACACCTAGTCTCTAAGATTAGGTAAGCCTAATACTTACTGAATTAGTTGAGAATTTAACCAACAATTGATAAATATGAAACAGAAACCTTATAACACAACTTACAATTCCCAATACCGCTAGTACAAGTCATAAGCTCTACTGAATTTGCTAAGAGGATCCTGAAGTACAACTGTTCGGAATGGAAATCAAACAGTACAAAAACAAAACCAGAAGGTGACTCTGAGGCCTGCGAACGCGACGGCATGCTTACCTTGACCATAGCGCGACCAACCAGCTAATAATCAACAACAACCGTTGCACCTGGATCTACACAAAAAAATGTGCGGAAGCATAGTATGAGTACACCATCGCGGTACCCAGTAAGTATCAAGACTAACTTTGGTGAAGTAGTGACGAAGGACAGTCAAGACACCTACCTGACTAAACAACCTGAACAAGTGTGTAGATGAATTAACAGAGAAATAATATTAATATAAAGCTAAGCAGGATAAGTACTACAAAACACTACATGCAATGATACACTAGTATTAACGATATTCAACAGGAAGCAGTCAAGTAATAATGTTGTAGAGCAATTGATCACAGTCTAAGTCTGGGGGAAACAAAATAAAGGGAAAACCAACAACAACTCAATAAGAACAACCGCGTTCACACCAGATCTGTTCAAGCATTTCCACGAGGTACCGAACCTCATAATCATAGCTCACGAGTCCCAATTCATGAACCCTAATCACTTGGCATCTTGTGCCCACATTATAATTTATAACCACACGAACGACTCACGTGCCAATCGAACAATCCTTACACAGAAGGAAAATAGAAAATAACACGTATAATGATCAATAACGTCAGGATTCATCTTCTAAAACTGATTTGAGTGAATTAATTATGTGTATGCTTGTGCAAGTGTCTCACCACAAATTAAGTCAACAAATAAGAGTAGAGACAATGAATAGCACATCAGAAATGATCACCACAAAATGTACAATGTAATAATGGCAGTAATGAAGTTGAAGCAATGACTAGCACCTCAAGATTAGCTACATAGAACTAAAAAAAATTGCAGCACGGAGGAAGACAATTAATAGTATGCTAAGAAACAACAATCAAATACAAGTGCACAGAAAAGGGTAAATGGAAACAGAGTCCTCCCGAGGTACCGCCTCGTAGTCTCAAATAGTAAAATAAAACACAAATTTTCTTATATCACCGCAGGAGCCTTTATATTTAGTTTTTGAAAATTATTTTTTCCGAAATAGCATTTCGCATTTTAGCCCACCTTATCACACCGCATGGCTCCTAGTAGTTCCCCTACTAGCCGCACATTTCAAGCCCATCTTATCTCACTGTATGCATTTCAATACCCAGACCTTATACCATCGCATGTGTATCAATAACAACAGCACGACAGAAATCTCGTGCAAACACAATAACAACCTCTCAACAAAACACGTATGCCAAAACATAACAACTCAAACAAATGACTTTTACAATATGTGCCCATATGCCACAATATTTTCTTAAAAACGATTTCAATATCACAACCACATATAGCCCTCGACTCAAAATCAGTGAATACAACAACAACAACGACATTAACACGAGAATATGACAAGTAAATCAACTCAGTAACTTCAGAATATTAAGAGAACGAAATAACGAGCTCACAAGAAGGACACAATAGGAAATAATGGTACAACATAGCAATAACTCAACAAGGAAGAGATAAGGTGTAGCAATGTTTCCAAAAAAGTACAATTTGGCGGGAGATAACATGAGTCAATAATTCCAAATAAGGATAATTTAATAATGATAAAGGATAACAAAACTTCATTTAGGGTTGAGCAATTACGGGAGAGATACAACAAATCCAATTAAGGGTAAGTAATTACGGAAAAGATAATAATAACTTCAATTAAGGATACACAATTATAGAAGAGATAAGAAATACCTTCAATTAAGGATAATCAATTAGGGAAGGATAACATGGTAATAAAATAGGTAACAACTTCAGTTAAGGCACATAAGAGTTTAATCGGCAATAAGGGTGGAACATGAAGCAATTAATTCCAATTAAGACATGTAGAGGTGAAACTAGTAGATGCGGGATTTATCATAATAAAACAACTTCATATCTAATGAACATAAGAACCTAAGAGCCCTAAATGGTCAAATTTTCACAAATAAGCCCGAGCACGTACTAGTCACCTCGCGTACACGATTTTCACATGACACAACTAGCATCAACGACTCAGATCCTAAGGGGTAGTTTCCCCATACAAAGTTAGGCAAGATACTTACCTCAAAGAAGCCATACCGATACTCTAAAATGACCTACTCGAGTAAAACAACCTCCGGACGGCTCAAATCTAGCCAAAATAACTTCAATTCATAAATAAAACTAATAGAAAATAATTCTAGATAATAAAGCTTCAATCTTTAACAAAAATTAGAAAGTCAACCCAAAAGTTAAACCCCGAGCCTGTACCTAGTAACCCGATAAAATTCATAAAACCCAGACGCGCCTTCCGATACAAGTTCGACCATATCAAAATTAACAAATTCCGACAACAATTCGACCTTCAAATCTTCATTTTACATTTTCGGAAGATTTCAAAACTTTTCCTCAATTTATTCCATTAAATTCAAAATAAACAATGAATATAACCATAGAATCATGAAATATAATCACTTCCATATATAGAACACTTACCCAATTCTAAGTCGTGAAGAGCTCCTCCAAAATCGCCCAAAATCGAGGCTTTCAATCTCAAAAGAAAATGAAGAAAATGGCCAATTTCGACCCCTAAATGTTCTGCCCATTTCCGCTTCTGTGAGGATGTCATCGCACTCGCGGAGTTTATTTTGCGACATGAGTGTCGCTTTTGCAGAGCACACTGGCCAGCGTCCCCATCGCACCTGCGACAATGATCTCACTTTTGCGCACGCGCAAGTGCGCTGCTAGATTCGTTTCTGCTAGCACATGCCTAACTCGCCCAGGCCCGCTCCTGCGCCTTCTCCTACACTTCAGCGAGCACACATTTTTACTCCTAAATGCGCAAGTGCGAAGGAACCAGCAACCAGAAAATCCAACAGCTCCAACAAGGTGCCAAACGATTTGAACCCCGTCCGAAACTCATCCGAGCCACTCGGGACCTCGTCCGAATATACCAAAAGTCCCGTAACATAACACAGACCTACTCGAGGTTTCAAATCACATCAAATAAAGTCCAAACTACGAATCGCACAATGAATCAAATTATGAACTTCAAATCTTCCAACTTTCAAAACTCGCGACGAAACATATCAAATCAATCCGGAATGACTTTAAATTTGGCATGTAATTCATAAATGAAGTAACAAAGCATTTCAAATTTCCAAAATCAAAATTCGATCTTGATATCAATCAAGTCAACCTTCGGTCAAATTCCTAAATATTTCAAAACTCCAAATTTTTCCAACTTTTGCTAAAATGTGCCGAATTGTCCTACGGACATCCAAATACAAATATGGACAAACATGTAAGTACAAAAACACAATACGAGCTATTGAAACAATAAAAATTCCATTCCAAAGTCATTTTCTCAAATGTCAAACTCCGGTCAATTCTTTTCATTTAAGCTTCAAAAATAAGAATTGTTCTTTTAATTAAATCCCGAATCATCCGAAAACCAAACTCTACCACACACGTAAGTCATAATACATAATATGAAGCTGCTTGAGACCTTATGCCGTGATCGGGACATTAATTCTCAAAAAGACCAAACGGGTCGTTACACATGTGGTTGTGGTGTAACTTGTCAGTGGGATGCTTGTATGGGTTGAGACGAGGTTTCTAGACCTGAGAGTTGCACTATTATATCGGGATAAGGGGTATCTGGAAGAATGATACTATATTTCCGCTCAGAATTAGGAAATGGTCCTTGACGAACGAGAGAGCTTCTTGACTTGTTGATTTCATAGGGTGTTATCAGTTTCTGCATGTTTCTTTTATCACTAGCCGTGTTGTGGAGGTCCAGAACGAGGTTTTATTTGGCGTGAAGTGTATTACCGATACCGAGATTGTTATTGGGCAACTATGTGTCACGCCCCCTTTTTCCTCGCACGGGTCAGGTGCGGAGAGATAGGGTTTATGACATTTTTGGACAACTCCGTAAAGGAAGAGGTTTAAGAAATAGTCGCCACCTAACGATTTTATGGTGCATTAGGGCACCTAGGTAGATAACTCATGAACTAGTTTGCATTACCAGAGATTGGGTAATGGCTTGAAGTTATCCTAAGGGGAAGGTGTTAGGCACCCCTCAAGATCCACAACTGTGGGTCCCAGCCAAGAAGTTTTGTAAATTTGGACGGTAAACAAATAGCAAGTAAGGTTCATATAAGAGGGGATTTCAAACAAGTATGAAGTAATACGGATCACATCAAGCAATACTCGGTATGTCACATCCTCAATGAGGGTCTACACGTGGTATTAGTGCACCAGTCATCATATCCGTATTCTACCCTTCCCACCCTATAGAGGTTATTTAAAGAAGCGCGTGCTAGTCACGAAAGCTTATTGCGTGCTATTAACCGTCCCATACTATAAGTCCTGGAGGGTATTTTGGACTACTAATCCTACAATGTGAGTACTAGGCTGAACCCCTAGGCTTTAAAAGGATAAAATTCTAAGCGACATGTAAAACAAATAGGATTACAGATATGGGAACACATAAAGGCAGTTAAAGGGCTCATAGATCCCTCCACAGGTAAACAAATAAATAGCACGTCTCAAACACAACCAAGGTCTCAAATACAGGACTTAAAACAAGAGTTTTAAGTTGGAAAACAGTAGGTTTTAGGTTTATTGAAACTCAGTAATAAAGTAGGAAGTTTAAAAGGACAGAATAATTTTGAGAAGAGTGATTGATTAAAAATCTAGTAATTTAAAGACAATCCCAGGAATTGAAAGGTGTGTATAAGTTTAGAAGTCTTCAATAAAAAGAGAAGAATAACTTTTAGAAAATCGGTAATCAGAAGTAAAGCAAGATTTTAAATAAAGCAGAGTAATTTCAAACAGGAGTGACTTACTTTAAAATCCAATAATTCAATATAGGGAAAGAACTAGTAGTTTAAATAAGTTTTAGTAAAAAAGAGAGTGAGTGCACAATTTCAAAACCCAATAATTTTAAAACAAAACAAGGATTCAAACAGAGTGATCTTTGTAACGACCCGACCGGTCGTTCCGTGAGATTTACACCATTTTCCCTATTTCTATATTTGTTATATATCGCTATCTTATTTTTGATGTGTTGGATCAGTTGGTTTTGGTCCGGATTGATTATGGTGAGACTTTAGACATTTAGCCTTTTAAAGTAGCCTAATAGTTGAGAAAGTCAACTGAGAGTTGATTTATTGGTAAACGACCTCAGAATACGGATTTTATGGCTCAGATAGCTTCGTTAGGTGATTTGGGACTTAAGAGTGTGTTCGGAATATTTTTGTGATGTCCGGTGTAGAATTAGGCTTGAATTGAAGAAAGTTAGTTTTTGGAGATTTTCGGTCGGCAGTGGAAATTAGAATATTGAGGTCGGAATGGAATTCCGGAAGTTGGAACAGGTTCATAATGTCATTTTGGATATGTCTGCAAAATTTCAGCTCAATCGGAGGTGTTTTGGTTGGTCTCGACGTAGTTGGCAAAATTTGGAAATTTCAAAGTTCATAGGCTTGAATTTGATGTAAATTTGGTGTTTTCGTGTTTTTTTGTTTTGTATTTTTTTGGTGTTTTGAAGGCTCGACTAAGTTGGAATAATGATATGGGGTGTGTTGGTATGTTTGGTTGGGGCCCCAAGGGGCTCGGGATTGATTTCGGATGATTGACGGGAATTTTGGAGTGACATTGGTAAATTTGCTGTTGCTGGTGTTTTCGCACCTACGGAAAGGGAGCCGCAGGTGCGGTTCCGCAGGAGCGGACTGGGCTCCACAGGTGCGAGATTTGGCTGAGTAGGGAGTAGTCCGCAGGTGCGAGGAATTTGTCGCACCTGCGATGTCGCAGGCGTAGAAGGAGCATCGCACCTGCGAAGCCGCAGGTGTGGAGAAATGGTCGCAGGCGCGGGATTGGCCTGTTAAGTGAGTTTCCACAGGTGCGCACCTGGGACCGCAAGTGCGGGTTCGCAGGTGCGTCTATAGGTCCGCAGGAGCGGAAATGACTGGACAGAAATAGTATAAAAGGGACCTCCGCGAGAATTTCTTATTTTTCATCAATTTGCATGCGGGAGGAGTCCTTTGAAGGCGAATTGAAGACGAAAATTCAAGATTCTTCAGCAAAGGTAAGTTCTTTGGTTACTAATATCGTTCATATGCTATTTTGTTCGGATTAGGCTTGAAAATTTAAGGGTTTGAGTAGGAAAAGGTTGGGAAGAAGGGGGTGGAGAATTGGCAATTCTTTTGAGGTTTTGGGTAGTCAATTATGGTCCGGTTTTGATGATTTTGGTATGAGTAGTGTCACACCTCCTTTTTTATACACCCCCAAGGGGGTATGGGAGTTTTTCCAATTTAAGTG
>MDKI01132616.1:0-32586 GCA_005239505.1 Nicotiana paniculata | reverse complement strand
ATATATATATATATATATATATATATATATAAGGAAAGTTTGTCGACCAAGGGCATATATGTCCATTTAAAAAAAGTCCTACATTGTTTTCAATTCTTAAATGTAAACTATCATTGATACACATGTGACCTATATTCCCATAACCACAACGCTCCTTTAAATGTTACTCCATGTTGATTAGACTATTTTTATGGAGACTATTATTAATTTTGGTTTTGTCAACTAAAAGTTTTCACATAGAAAGTAAAATTAATTTTTTAAATAATAGTGCAACAAAAGGAGATACTGGTAAATATTTACAAGATTTTCGTATTTACCCATACTTTTTTAAAGTAATTTAAAAATTAAAATTAAAAGGTTTTCATCTATCCACACTATTTGAAGGTGATTTCAAACTAGAAAAATTCATATTTAGAAGTAATTTTAAAAAGTATAGTTTATTAATCTCAAAAGTTAATATAAGTGATGGATTTGTTCATACTGCATTAGGGGGATATCTCTTATATGCTTAATTCATGTGAAAATTTAATCTACATGGTTTAAACTCATTTTTCCCTAATAAGTTTTCAACTATCAATAGATTATCCTAAACATTATTTTTTTATAATTTTTATATTGTTTCGTTATGAAAATTAACATATGATAAAATCTACAGAAAAATAAAAATATTTCTCTTATCTCCTTAATTAAGAAAAAAAAATTAAAATCCCTATAATAATTTATATAAACTTCTATCAAATGATTTATATTTTATCACCAGTTAACATCATTTTAAATGAGTTACAATAAAATATAATTTGAACTACTAAATTGAATTACTACAATTTATATCATGTTAATATTTGTTTAGTTTTGGTTCTCTTTGTTTGAAGTAGTAAATTGCCTCTTTAGGCATGTGTGTCCCCTTGGAAGTTTTCTTTATTTACTGTACTAAAAATTTCTCTTGATTTTGTTATATATAAGACATAAAATAAAATCAATAGTAAGTTTTTCTTTTCATCTTTTATCGTATTTTAAAGAATGATGTTGTTCGTGTTAACTTTCAGCAAGTAGCTGATTGTTCCCATGGTTGAAGCTCTTGTGAAACCAATTTGGATGTATTCAAGAATAGTTTACACATAGATTGGTAAGCTTCTTATTCTAGAAAATTTGTTAATATAGATGACACTTGTAGCTTTAATGTATTCTCTTGTAAAATATTCAAACAGGAATATAATACCATTGAAATTAAATTTTCAATTTGATGTTTATGTTTGATATGGATGTTAAAAATGAGTATTATAGCACGTAGTCTTTTTATGTTAATCGGAGAAACTTAAACAGATTATAATTTATAGTTTAATTTTAAGTAAATTATTAAAATAAACTAATTATAAATTGTGATCCCCAATATCATTCTATATCCGTGATTAAATGGATATAACAATGATTAATTTATTTATCAAAAAATTAATTGAGCCTCGACAAACAATAATTTTAAGACTACAATGTTGGGCCCGTATACAGGGCTTTCCTCATCTAGTATATATATATATATATATATATATATATATATATATATAGACACATATGTTCTAGACTTGAAGCGTATACTTTGATCAAGCCAACTTCAATCTCTTTTTTCTACTTCAAACAAAACACTATAGTCTGCTCTAGATTTCTTGTGTAACAAAGAAGAGAAGAGAGAGATAGAGAGAGAAAAGAACACTGGTGAGACATTGTATCAATTATAGAGATAAGAACGAGTGACAAAAGCTGTTGGTGTATAACAACATCAACTCATTTGTACTAAGCCACTTCATAACTGAAAGAGATCACCTTTGAAACCCAAGGGGACCTTGACGTAGGATTCACTCTCAATCTGAACCAGTATAAAAGCATACCGTGTCATTTACTTTTTGAAATTTATCTTTTTCATTTGATTCTTGAAAAGCCCAGTCAACTAGAACTCAAATTAGTCGACTACAGTGAAAAAGAAAAGAAAAATCACAATTCACCTCCCCCCCCCTTGCACTTTCAATTGGTATCAGAGCTAGTCTCACACTTTTTTCTTAACAGCTGGAGAGAAAAAATCATGACAAATCAGGTAATTGTTTGAGCACTCTTTCAAGAAGGAACATGGAAAGTTAGTCCACCATATTTTAATGGACAACACTTTTCTCACTAGAAAGTGCGTATGAAAATATATGCAGAATCTTATGATGTCAAAGTATGACGCGTTATCAAAAAAGGGAACTATCCACTACCAGCAACATCTCAACCACCTGCTGATCCAGAAGATATAGATGAGTACATATACGAGTAAATGACAGTTGTTCAGGTTAATGCTAAGACACACAATTTACTCTATAATGCTAAAGTGGAGAGGAATATGAGAAAATATCAACTTGTGATATAGTTAAAGAAATATGGGATAAACGGGAAGTTAAATATGAAGGAACCAGCAAGGTGAAAAAAACTAACATTAACTGTCACGACCCAAAATCCATTAAGCTCGTGATGGCGCCAGACCCCACTGTCAGGCAAGCCAACACTTAATAAATAAATTAAATCTTTATTTTAAAATTCTCGAAGTCATTCCTTTTTCATTTTCTTAAATAATAATTAGCGAACTTCCACTGAGTAAACAATAATATCTTAACAAATTAGAATAGTGAATAAATCCCATGATTTCTCAGAACCCGGTGTCACAAGTGCATGAGCAAATTTTCTAGGAATTATACATTGTACTACAATACTTGTCCGGAATACAAACAGTACAAGAAATTTAAAATAAAACAATACATCTGAGGAAGACTCTGCCGGCTGCGGGTCATCTCCGGATGATGCAGCTCGTCTAAGTCTCCAAGTCAGCCACATCACTGTGTCAAACAGGGCCACTAGCTATGAATGTACCTGTGCAATAAAAATGCACAGCAAGTGTAGCATGAGTACGTAAATAACGTGTACTCAGTAAGTATCCCGCCTAACCTCGAAGAGGTAGTGACGAGAGGTCAAATTTGACACTTGGTAGAAGTCAATCTAATATAATCAAGGGTGACACTAAGCATGGATAATTCTTTGACGTTTAACATTTTAAAAATCCTCATCATTTCAGTTGACAATATAAAATTTCCAGACCAGTAATCAGGTAAAAATCACAGCAAATACGAAGTAATATCATGCGCAAGCAATGCGGAAGGTCGAACGGTCCGAACCAACATAAATATAAACTGTGCACTGCCGAAGCGTCGAACGGCTCGAACCATACATGCATCTATTAACCCGCTGTGGCGTATGGCCCGCTCCCATGAGAGTAGTGGAAGAAATCACTCTGCTCACGAAATAAAAATTGCGAAGCGGTCACACACAGTCATGCACATTCCAACAATCCACCCCGACTACATCGGGAAAATCAAGTACTCAAGTAAATGACAATTTCTCTTTTAATGGTCATGAAAATAGTATTTAAATCTTTTCCAGAAATTCATTTGCCAAGTTTGATAAGATTAAAACATTTTAATTTCATCTGTAAGATTACAAGTAAAATAGAACATATTTTTGGGTCCTAGACTACCCGGACATAAACATAATAGTAGTTACGCATGGACTCTCGTCACGTCGTGCGTACGTAGCCCCCACAAATAGTAGCACATATTTAATTAGTTCACCTATGGAGACAATTCCCCCTCACAAGGTTAGAAAGGAGACTTACCTCGCTCCGAAGATTCATAACCGGCCTCCAAGCCCTTCCGACGACTCAAATTGATGCACAACGCCCCAAAACTATCCAAATAACGAGCAAACCAATGAAAATATACTCTAATACTTATAACAATTCAATTTATATGAATTCCTAATTCCGCTCGGAAAGTTGACAAAATTATCCTCGGGCCCACGTGCCCGGATTCCGAAATTTTTCAAAGATAATGATTTCCCATAGCCTTACTAACTCAATTATCCAATTTACTCTAATTTCATGCTCAAATTCGTGGTTAAAATCCAAAAATACCCATTCTAGGTCTTTCTTCAAAGATCCCAAATTTCCACAAATTTTCATGCATTAATCCATATCTAAGTCATGTATTAACTTGAAATGAGTAGAAGCAACTTACCTTGACATAGATGACGAAAATCCCCACTTGAAGCTCTCCAAAAATTGACCAACCAAGAGAAAAATGAGAAGAAATGGCCCAGATCCCGTCTTAAAACACTTACTGCCCAGACGACCCCTTCTATGCGATCACACTCCCCTTCACGCGATCATATAAGCCAATCTCAAGAGCCCCCAAAATTTCCTCTGTGCGATCACATACAAGACCCAGCGATCGCATAGGCCAACCCAGCAGCCTTTACAAATTACCTCTATGCGATCGCAAACAACTCCCCGCGATCGCATAAGATAATACCCAGGGCCTCCAAATCTTCCTCTATGCGATCGCATACACTGCCACGCGATCGCATAGGCCAAATCCCACAAGCCTCCAATCCTTCTATAAGATCTCATACCCACTCACGCTATCGCATAGAGTAAAAACTTGTTGCACTCACACCAGGAAACCAACAATCGTCACAAGGCAAGAATCGACCCGTTGAGCATCCGAAACACGCCCGAGGCCCCCGGGACCTCAACCAAAACTACCAACCAGTCCCAATACCTTATTCGAACTTAGTCGAGCCTTGAAATAACATCAAACAACATCGAAATCATGAATCACAACCCGATTCAAGCGTAATGAACTTAGAACTTCAAACTTCTATATTCGATGCCGAAACCTATCAAATCACGTACGATTGACCTCAAATTTTGCACACAAGTCACATTCAACATTACATACCTGCTCCAACTTTTGGAATCGCATTCCGATCCCGATATCAAAATTTCCAGTTCCGGTCGGATTTCTCAAAAACCTTCAAATTTCTATCTTTAGCCAAATGACTTCAAAATAACCTACGGACCTCCGGATTCACTTCCGATTGCGCTTCCAACTCCAGAATCACCATACAGAGCTATTTCCAGACTCGGAATCCCAAACGGAAATCAATATCACTGAAATGCACTTCAACCAAGACTTATGAAATTTCTTCTAAAATGCTTATTTCTACAATATGCCTCGAAACGCTCCCGGATCATTCAAAACCCGATACAAACATACGCCCAAGTCCGAAATCATCATACGAACCTGCTGAAACCTTCAAATCCTGATTCTGAGGTCAGTTACTCAAAAATCCAATCCTAGTCATTTCTTCCAACTTAAGGCTTCTGAAATGAGAATTTTCTTTCCAAATTGACTCTAAACTTCCCGAAATTCAATTCCGACCACACCTAGAAGTCATAACACATGAAATGAAGCTGCTCATGGCCTAGAACCGCTGAACGACACGCTGGGGCTCAAAACGATCGGTCGGGTCATTACATTCTCTCCCACTTAAACATACGTTCGTCCTCGAACGTGCTAAGAACTGCTTTGGAGTTATCTAAAATCACTGTTTAACACCACGTGCACCTGCCCATGCTACCACAACCCAGTTGAATACATTAGCTCGGTCACATCCGAAGATATCCTCTTTCATTTAGGCAATGGGCCTTAGAACTAGGTCTCCATCATCCGAAATCCTCTGCCAGGCCTGTTTCCAATATATGAACACCATATCAACTACCACACGATGTACTAGAACATGACTGCATACCTTTGCTGAATTAGCACCATGCACCGCATAATTCATCATCTAACCACGATAACATTCCCTGAACTTTAATAGCCAAAATTTCACGAATCTGATGCTCCCGATGCACCTCATGACATACATATAGGTCCTGCTATAACGCTTACGATACCACCATAATGGAGGAGAGGTGTAGAAATTTACAACCAATTGCAGAGTTAACCAATCATCGAATCTCTCATCTCGACTAGAATCATCATTTCATTATGAATCGAATAATAGTATTTGTCCCTTAATACACTTCACAAAATCTCATCGCACTGATCCTTGGTCCAATAATCTCGTCTCACCCAGTATGAACTGCTCAGAGAACATCACCCCAAACATGACCAACAATCTTACATGATACCACAACGCGCCAATAGGCCATAACTCGAACATGATACATAAAGAAATGACTCAGGAAAAGACTACTCAACTCACACAACTTATTGTGAACTCTCCTCAGAAAATAAAAAGCAAAACACAAAAAATAGATATAGGGAACCGTACTCAACATCACACTGTTGCGGCGCGCAACCCGATCCAAATAACATGCCCGTGGCGGCGTGCCACCCGATCCAAATAACATAAAATTCACGTAAGAAGACACACCGAGCTAAATTGCTCATTACCACAAATATCGAATATCGGTCACAAGCACGCTAAGTGCACAATACCATGTTGGGGAGACTGATAGAGCCATAAGCTACAAAACTCAAGCACATCTGAGGCGCGATATATAATCTGAATCTCAAGAGCTATCCTGCTCACATAACATCATCACTACGGGGGAACTCAACACATAAGAAATTATCAAGCCGTTTCATAACTCACACAGCTCAATCATAATATTACATGAAATGAACGAAGGCGTAACAACATCCAATATTCCAATACCCCTCCTTGAGGAGCGCTATGCTGAAATGAACACATCTGACTCATATAGAGCCTGTAATCATATTTGAATCCATTCACAACCCTCAAGCCGATTCTGTTCGCACTGCACTAGACTGATAGCCTTACCTGGGTCCATATTAACCCACTTCCTCTCATAATACGCAAGAACAACCATCATAGCCAGAACAAACACCCCATAATCCACAACCAAATGAACCGAACGCCTTCCAGGCATAGATTCTCAAATAAGCAATATTACAATTCCTTATACTCAGTCCAAATCTTCAATCCATTAAGTGACTACATGTCACACTCATACGATCATCCCGTGGTCACGCTCCCACGACCTTCCACACAAGGTAGAAAGTCTACACATCCACCACTGGCCGCACTAATGCTGTAAAACAAATCAAGAACCCATAACTAGGATGCAAAGCCTCTTTCACCAAACACCGATCTCAGGTGACACTGAAGACAACACCAGCTTACTCTATACATTCAAACCCCTTTTCTCGCTCATCCGAGCTCATGACATCCTTGTTAACACCGAACCGCAATCTTGATCCTTATTTCCAATTCCATACTACTTACTGCACCTGACATGCCAATATGAAATAGCACAAGAATTCCATCATAACTCCTAAACCACTAATAGGGTGAGAACTTCATCATATAGAAACCTATTACTTACCTCAATTCAAGAGAACCACCACAACAGACGAGTTAATTCCCACAATCACAAAATATGCAAATCCTCAAACTCCACCTCTACAGGACATAACTGATTCACCCGTATACCTCAAACTGAAACTGATACGACACTCAGCCGCGCAATCGACTTATCAACAGCAAACTCCCCTGCTTGGCTCAAGCCATAGATCAAGATGAACAATAACTCACAATTCCCATAAGCTAACACCGCCACGATACCGCAGTGAGAATCAATTAAACTTTCCATAAGCTCATATAACACGACCCATCTCGTACCTCAATTCAATTGGCACTCACCGCAGGAATAATGATAACCCCAATCAACGCATAGTAACTCAATTCGCACTCACCTTGAGTGAATCCATTCCATGAGACCATTTCGTTTCCAGACCCATGAACCGTTTCATGCCCTCCTTTCACGCATATTCACATCTTTAACCGGTATACCCATTCTGATAACCCTTCCATGAACCCGAAGTCATTTTCTCCTTTTTATGAACCCGAATGCTACTCTACACGCCGAAGATAACGTAGAACACTCCAACCATTTTCTCTTTCCCATAATTCTACTGCAAAAGCTCGATTCTTAACCATACAGTGGGCTTGAAATCCTTAGACACCACCTTCTAACCCTTGAATCCATTGGAACCATTATCGAGAGTCACCCACTCTGGATTGGTCCCGAATATAATCAATTCTACGGCTTCGCTGGCACCTGAACACCCATCTTGATAAAGCACCCGATTGAATCCCTTCACTTGTAAATTACCTCTATACTAAGCATAAATCCTGAATCTTTCCAAAGTCTAAACCCGATTCAATAAGGCCAACACTTGAACACCTTTATCAAATCCCATGCTCAATTATTATTCTACTCCTTTCCCCTTAGCTACAATAACTTGCCAATACACCGACAATCCGCAATCTCATGAGAAAATAATCTTGCAACTCGATCAATTTGATAAAAATCAAGTATGAATACCTAAGCCTGCAAATGCTACTGTAGGTTGAACAAAACAGGTTTATAGAAATAAGCTTAATGAAGATGGAAAGGTCGTGAGAAACAAAGCCAGATTAGTAGTATTTTTCGGTCATTATGATTTTTGTGTGAATTAGTAGAAGTTTTATGACTTTTGTATGAGAAAACATAGTTATATGACTTTGAAAAAAGTCAGTTATATAACCATTTGTGAAATTTTCACTTACTAACTGATACCAGGTTCTTTAGCATTATTTCTAGTGTAGAACAAGAAATGTGCAAATTTAATCACAATTATATGGGTTACCTTCAATTACTTTGTTTCTGAAATAATTCTAAGTTTTCATTCCATCCATATCAGAAGAATGAGTTTAAAAAAGGAAAACATGAACAATATAAAAACATGCATTGCGGATCCACAAAGTTCTATTTCAACTTTGCAGAATATATGCAGAAACAAATACTGTACTATTCAGGAACCAGGTAGAGTTTAAGGCATTGAATGACTAGGAAACTTCCATTACCTTGAGCTAGGCATTTCCATCATTCTCCACGCGATCTAGTGCGCGCTATTCTCACCTAGGACAGAATACAGGGAAACATACAAATCATAAACTATACTCCTTATTTAACAGAATGCAAATTTAGAGATTATTAGTATCTAATTCTTTGGATGAAACAGATGCTTAAGTGATCGAGCATTTACCTCCCCCCCAAGGTGTTCTTTCACGGATAAAACACTATTTTCTTTTTAATTTTTTTCTGAGAAGTTCACCAATAATACACTATAAAGCCTTCGGTAAAGTCTCCTCTTGAATAATTTCTGTAATATGCAAACAAAAGTAATTGCACAACTCCTAGAAGTGTTCCTACTCTATTTGGTACCTGAAATCCAAGTAGAAGCCATTCATGAGACAGGAGAGAGAAAATAAGGTAAAATTGTAAGTACGGGGATGGGTGAATTACTTATTTTAAAAACTTCTATAAGTAGTTGACTAGTTTACCAATTAGTCGACTATAAATAACAACAGGATAATTGTAAATGCAGAAATAAAATGCAGGAAATAAAGATATCAGAATTTTTATATTGGTTCGGATTCAATGTGAATCTTAGTCCAGTCCCCTTGGGTTGTAAGGGTGTTCTTTTTCAGTAATCGATATTTCTTGAGTACAGAATGAATGATGTAGCTTTACTCCAACAACTTAGTCTCTATGTCTCTTTTCTTTTCTTGATACAATGCCTCACCAGTGTGTATCTCTCTTTCTCCTCTCACTAATTACACAACAGATCTAGAACAAAATAAGGGTAGATTGTTCGATTAAAATGTCCTTTTCACGTCTGGAACGTCTGTATATATACTTTCCATGAGGCCTTCAAGAATCTTGAGAGATTGCAAACCCAAGAGAGTTGATCTTTGAAAGGAATTATAGATTGATTCTTTCCAAGAATAAGGTTAAGTCCCCGTTAATCTTCCTTCATTTATGGTCTTGACGAGCTTTCCATCGGCTGGGCATATCTTTGTGATACTTGAGTCATATCTGCTGGATCCCTTGATTTTTGGCTTCAATGATTTTCAGTGATTGCGTTTCCCTTTTGTTCATACCCAATTTTTTCTCATATTTTTCAAATATATTTATATACTTTCAAAATAGTGCATATGCATCATCATTTAATTATCAAGCATGCACAAGTATTTTTTCATAATTTTCTATAATTTTTAAAGACTTTAAATCAATTTATTTCTGCATCCAATAATTATCCTCCAAATTATTTTTGTGGTGATGTAATAATCTAAAACTTATCATTTATACCCCTACAAGGTTTTAAAATTTTTAGTGCATTTGTTATAATTACATTTGCAATAATAGCCCATACATGCTTAATTACATTATTTATGCAAAAAAAATAACATTTTATATTATTATAGTGTTAAATAATTATTTTTAATTATTTTTATGCACAAATAATATTTTGTCAGTTATTTATTATTTTTATAAATTATTTATTTATTAAATTAGGTATTTAAAATCTGGCCCCCAATTTTCAATTAAATCTGGACCCAAACACTACCCAAACCACCCCAATCACCTAAGCCCAATACCCCTGGCCCAATTTCCCTTACCCATTTAATATACCGACCCGACCCCTGCCTAAATCACAAATGATCAATGGCTCCTAACAACCCCTCCCTTTCCTTATATCTCCACCCCCAAACCCTAAACCCATTTCCATATCCGCCGCCTCTATTTTCCTCCTATGATGAACCCTAATCTCGCCGCCTCACTAAAATCCCCATTCACTTACCATTTCGATGTTTTTCCTTTACTTGGTGATTCTTTACAGAATAACTTAAGTACTTGACTGAACATGGAAAATACCCCATTTTGATTCTCTCTTTATCGGTTTTTACCTCTTGAATCTGGACGACCTTAAGTCCAAACGCGTTACTTTGTACCATATGAGCCCTATTCGCTCGTATCTTGCTGATTCCCTAAGGTTAGGGCTTCAGATTCACTTTTGATTCGAACCAAAACTGGTTCAAGCTTTGATTTTTAGCATTATTTCATCATTATTCACCATATTATGTATGAATCTGCCTATTTTTGTCTATTTCTTTTACTTACCCAAATTAGGGTTTCAGAATTTCTTTAATTGAACCAAATCTGGTTTGATTCCGTACTTCTTTTTGAATAATCTCCTGTCTATGTTCATCTTATGCTAATATGTGATTCTTTGCCTTTATTTTCTGTCGATTTTGTGGTTTACCTAAAATTTGGGTTTCAGACCCTTTTTACTTGAACCAAATCTGGTTCGATTTTATACTTCTTTTGAATAATTTCCCGTATATGTTCATTTTATGAATTATGTGATCCTTTGCCTTATTTTCTGCCAATCTTGTGTATTTTTACCTAAAATTTAGGGTCTCAATTCTACTTATTTAAGTACTTGCCCTTTTTTGGTGTTTGAACTAACTATTTCCCATGTTTATGTTCTAATTTCTGCACTATTTAAACCCCCCCTCCCCCCCGCTCCCCTTTGGAAGAGGTTTTTTTAATTTATGAGTTCGAAATTCTTTCACTACTTCTGTGTTCTGATTTCTGGCTGGCTGAAAGCCAAGGCAAGAAATCTCCAAGTTCTTGCTTCTGTTTGGTGATATTTACCACACTAATGCATCCATTTCTTCCCTGTTTCATCTCAATTGGTGAGTTATTAGACCCTCTGCCATTTCATTATGATTATTTTCTCAATGTGCTATTTCAACTAGACTATGTTATCCTAAATGCTATTACTTGTAGTTTAAGACATGTTTGAACCTCTTTTGAGTTGATTAATGAAATTTTTCTTAAACTCTAGGTTACTGATGACTATATTTTTAAGTTGAGTTTGTTATGAACTTGTATATAAACATGCTCTCATACCTTTTCATGTGGACTGTTCAACCATGTATAGATGTATGCATTAGCAGATTTATAAGTCTGTTTGTTGAGCATGTTATAATGTGGCCTGTTTGATTTTGTTCTTATTATATTATGACACCTCTATAATTGCCTTAATTAGTTTTTAACATGTCCTGACCTATTGCTAATTAATGTGATTCCTTCCTATGGCACTAGTTTCTATACTTAGTCTAATCTGGACTCCCTGTTATCACTATGAATCTACTTATGAACTTGTCTTGTTAGCATGTGATTGAGTTTAATTCCTAAAACTTGATTAAGTTTGCTTAAGTTCAAGCATGTCTGCTATTTGTTTGTATATATGTGTTCTGTCCCTTTAGTGAAATTCTTTGACTCCCTCCTATTCCTTTACTATCTACGCTTTCTGAATCCTCATTCTTAGCCGGCTGAATGCCAATGCTATTTAGTTTCTATCCTCTGACACACTAGGATCTGGTCCCTAGTCTTTCCTTGAACTGTTTCTGATCAATCTCTCTAGTGTGAGCACTGCCCTGGGTTCTTGAAGCCCTTGAGAACTTTGGCACACTAGGGATTTGGGTTCTGTATGCTCAGCCTTAAGATATGGGTGAATCACTCAACAACTGATTATATTATATATATGAACATGGTGTCACAACCCTAAATCTAAGCCAGTCGTGATGGCGCCTATCGTGAAACTGGTCCAGCCAAAACTACACTCGAATCATAATAAGCTTCCATTTACATCTTTACTATACTGATTACCCATAAAGGTTTTCTTTAAACATTTATAAAACAGTTAAAGTTATACTGAATATTAAATACAACCCCCTAGAACCTGGAGTCACTGTTCATGAGCATCTACATAAAATATACAACTCAAAAGAAAATAAATTCTATAATAGTAAGCAGGAGAGAGAGCAGGACTGCGGACGCATGCAGCTACCTCACAAACCTCCGAGAATCTCTGGAACAGATAGACAACTCAGTCTGCCCTAACACCTGGATCTGCACACAAGGTGCAGGGAGTAATGTGAGTACACCAACTCAGTAGTAATGAAAATAAATCAGGTCTGAGCAGCAAGAAACACATAAAATCAATGTCATCAATTCACAATATGCACAACCTTTCTTTCTAACAGTATAACATAGATATATGAAATCATCATGCCTTAAAACCAACATCAGAAAAATCATTTGAAAAATGTATATTTTCAACAACTTCAAACCGAAAGATTTAGTATGAAAATGAAATAAATCATAAAGAGGCCCCTCGGACAAAACATATTTCATAAGTTCAGAGTGAAAGTGGTAAAATCATAAGTAGCCCCTCGGGCAAAAACATGTATCATAATCAGCCCCTCGGGCATGCCTCACAGTCACTCATAATCAGATCCTCGGTCATACCTCACCATCACTCATAATCAGCCCCTCGGGCATACCTCACAGTCACTCATGCCTCCCAATCACTCGTCACTCGGCAATCGGCACTCGACACTCGGTGCACTCACTGGGGGTGTGTGCAGATTCCGGAGGGGCTCCTTTAGCCCAAGCGCTAACATCAAGCCAACTCGTGGCGTATCATATCCTCACAAATCAGGCCCTCGACCTCACTCAGTCAGAACCTCTCAAAATCCTCTCGGGCGAATCAGTAAAATGGGGTACTCGACCCAAAACATCATTTTAAATCTCAAAGTAGTGTAAATCAGGCTGAGTTTCGAAAACAGTAAGCACAATATGACTGAGTGAAATCATCAATAATCAGTGAGGAAAACAACAGTAAAAAGCCCCCAATGGGTCTAAACAAGTCGGCACGAGGCCCCAAACATGGCTTATAGCCCAATATTTCAGAAATCTTTAGAACACAATTTAACATATAGTTTAGAGTAAAATACGCAACTCAATAGTTGCCGCGGAGAGGACCAAGTCCAATCCAAAAATCAGTGCGCTCCACATACTCATCATCCGACATGTGCGCCATTCTAAATCAGTGAGAAATATGAAGTCCGGGGTTTCATACCCTGAGGAAATGATTTATAACCATTGCTTACCTCTACTGAGCCACAATACTAGTCCGTTATGCTCTTTCCCCTCGAATTGGCTCCCGATTGCTCCGAATCTAGTCAAAACTAGTTTAACATCATTAATATATACCAAAGGAACACAACCCAATCGAAAACTATCAAATTATACAAGAAACTCGAAATTTGATCAAACCCGAGCCCCGGGTCCACGTCTCGGAATTCGATAAAATTTACATCGCAAGAACCCTTATCCTCCCACGAGTCCGTACATACTAAGAACATCAAAGTCGGACCATAATTGCCTACTAAAATTGCCAAAATAAATTCCCAAATCTTTCCTCCCATTTTCCCAACTTTTTCTTACTTAAATCCTTCAATTTACAAGCCTAATCCGAACAAAATAGCATAGAAACGACTTTAATAACCCGAGAACTTACCTCCACTGAAGACCCACAAATTCTCTCTTCAAATTGGCCTCAATTGAGCTCCAACCACATGCAACAATGGTGAAATGAATAAAATTTCACGGAGGCTTCTTTTATATTGTTCTGCCCAGCAATTACACACCTGCAGACCTTTAATCGCACCTGCGGTCCCAGGTGCTCACCTGCGCAATCCCACTAACGAACCAAATTCTCGCACCTGCGACCCCTTCTCCACACCTGCGGCTTCGTAGGTGCGGCCATCCCTTCGCACCTGCGGACTCCTCCTGCCTAGACTCCCTTCGCACATGCGCGTGGACTTTTGCACCAGCGGCATCGCACCTGTGTCTACCAATCCACAGGTGCGGCCAACACCAAAAACTTACACCAGCAGCCATTTGCTGCAATTTCCTAGTTCAAAACTTTGCCAACCATCCGAAATCAATCCCGAGCCCCTACCAAACATACCAACACATCCCATAGCATTATTAAAACTTAGTCGAGCCTTCGAAACACCAAAAACAACACGAAAACACCAAAATTACATCAAATTCAAGCCTATGAACTTTGAAACTTCAAAATTTCGCCAACGACGCCGAAACCAACCAAAACACCTACGATTGACCTGAAATTTTGCACACATATCCAAAATGAAATTACGGACCTGTCCCAGGTTCCGGAATCCTACCAACCCCGATAGCCTATTTTCCACTGCCGACCAGAAATTGCCAAAAACTAACTTTCGCTAATTCAAGCCTAATTCTACACCGGACATCAAAACTCCATTCCAAACACACTCCTAAGTCCCAAATCACCTAACGAAACCATCTGAGCAATAAAATCCGCATTCCGAGTTCGTTCACCAATAAGTCAACTCTCAGTTGACTTTCTCAACTATTAGGCTACTTGAGAGACTAAATGCCTCAATTCTTGCCATGACCACTCTGAACTTGAGCCAACCGACCCAACACACATAAATGAAGCTGAACCATATAAAATGAAGCAGAAATGGGGGAAACAGAGCTAAACTCTCGGAACGACCGGCAGGGTCGTCACACATGGATTTTAGAGTTATTGTCAATTGAAGGCCTGGCCTGTGCAGGTGTATTTGGGCTTACTGTAGGCTTCATATAGTTATACTTACTTTTTAGTTTATTACATTAAATTCTGGTCTGTAATAATTAT
The DNA here is from genome assembly GCA_005239505.1 of Nicotiana paniculata. Classification (NCBI taxonomy): domain Eukaryota; kingdom Viridiplantae; phylum Streptophyta; class Magnoliopsida; order Solanales; family Solanaceae; genus Nicotiana; species Nicotiana paniculata. The sequence goes on along the minus strand of MDKI01132616.1, from coordinate 17,263 downwards.
TTGTAACAACAATTTTGGGGTGTTAGTGAAATTGGGAAGGGGTTCTTATTTTATATTTGCAATAAAGTTGGGTAGAAATCCTGCCTATAGGTTCGATACTGTGTTGATGAATGTTGTATGTTAGAAATCATGCCCATAGGTGCCGTATTGTATTTTGTCATTATGTGCTAGCATCCATGTCCATAGGCTCATTACTTGGTTCAATTACGTTGTGATATAGACCACGCTTATAGGAAATTATGTGATCTAATATGTGTGCAAATGCTTGCTTACATACTGTTCTGTTCAAATTGTAGAAGTCCTTCCTATAGGATCTAAAACTGGATCAAATTATAGAAATCATGCCTATAGGACCTAAAACTAGATCAAATTGTAGAATGCACGTTTACATGCCTGAATTTGTTTAATTATCATTTCTGCCCGTTTACTCATGAGTTTCCAAATACTGTGTTGTTACCCTCACTAGAAAACATGCCTATAGGATTAAAACAAATAATTTTGGATCTGTTTCTGTGACTTGCCACTATTTACTATTGCATAAAACACCTAGATAACATGCTAGTAGGCTTAATCGTATTATGCTAAAATCAGTAGGCAAATTTATTTAGGTTTTACTGATCGCATTAAGAAACTGATTTTGTACATGACTATCTGCTTGTTCACTCAATATCACATAGATATCCTGCCTATAGGATCTTGCAATTAATAACATCTGCCAATGTTAACCAGTTTGGCGTGCATTTGATGTCTAAAAAGGGAGGCTAACTTGGGCCCATACTTGTTTCTATTTGAAAGTCCTAACTGTTTTTGTCTTTATCTTAGTATTTTCCTCTTGATCAGCCTAAGTTAAGATCTAGAACCACCCTGAAATAGAGGTCCAAATACCTCTTGGACCATAGGCATGGGACGGGTAGTGCATGCATAGGGAACAACTTAGAATTAAATAGAGCGTTTTATGTAAGAAACTTAAAGATAGTAATCGGGTAGCAGAAGATGATAGTATGTGCTCGCCGAAGAATATGAGTAACACCCCGTCTTGAGGGAGTTACGAAATATTATTTATGTTGCACAGGGTAGTCCTTTAGGCTAAAAAACATAGGACCCCCTATTTCTGTTAAGATAATTCTTTATTTGTCCAAACTATTTCTTTTTCTCTTAGACTAATTCACATAATTCGAGTTCGGCCAGGACCCACCATTGTGGACCTCCAGGAGTTCCTAACACCTTCTCCTCAAGGTAATTTGGGCCCTTACCCGATCTCTGGTGACGCAAAATAGTAAACCCGAGTCATTTGCAAATAGGTGCCCTAACGCACCTTAATCTGTTAGGTGGAAACTCTCTCTTCTAATAACCCTTCCTTTAAAAGGGTTGTCAATGTCGAAACTCGATTTTGCGAGAAAAAGGGGTGCAACAACATGTCGACTCTGTTGGGGATATTCTTAGGCTCTTACCATAATGAACTTGGTCTATGTGAATTCGTCTCCCTCTATAAGCGTGTCTTTATCATTTTTCTTGAATACCGTGATCCCATTCACCTCTTTATTGCTACATGCACACCCCCTTCCCTATTTTCCCTTTATATGAATTTACATGTAATTCTTCACTTAATCTGATAACAATATGTATCCCCTCCGTTATTTTCCAATCATGCTACTGGATTCAATCTTTATGTCTTTCCCAATCCCTACCCCTTTTACCGCTTTATTATAATTTTTCCATTATACGAACTAACTCCTTTCTTGTTTTTCTTTCTTTTTCTGTCTTTACATTTATTAGATACTGCATTTATCGCTTTCATCTTGCAAAATACTTGACAACATGTTTTACCTTTCAATAAAACATGCTCTACATCATATTCCACTCGTGCGCAATTAATACCATTGTGGCACTTGATGAGTGTCCGCGCTCTTCCTATATTATCCTTTTTAAATTTGGAAAGGCTTATTTGCAGTAAAACTAGTTGATCAGTGGTGCAATCGACGATTCTATGCCTTTCCCTCTCAAGTTATCCACTTGAGGGTACCGATCTAGACTCTTATAGAAAACCCTACTCTGATGTTAACTGTGCATGCATCATATCCAAACCTAGCATGAGTTAGAATGTTGTCCGCATAATAACTCTCTAAGGTAAGCCTTGTCCAAAGTCCATCGGGATTTCCATAATCTCAACGGGCACAATCATGATATGTGCATTATTTGGAGAAAACGTGCCAATATACTAATCATTAATGTGTAAGTAGTAAAACCTGGAGGGGGAGAGGGATAACTTTATTTGTTTTGTAGAAATAAGGCGCGAAGTCCCCAGGTTTGGCATGGTCCGAAGTATCTCACCCCTGTTTCTATACTGGTGGGAATATCTCTCACCAAGACAAAAACCATGTGAAAAGAGTTCTCAGAAATCTACCGTCTTTGCTGGACATTCAGCCCAACAATGTACTAATCGAGGCCGCTACTATGTTCTGGGATGACAAGAGGGATGTTTTCTGTTTTGGTAATATAGAGATGACTCCCCTTCTTGAGGAAATAAGAGGTTTTGCTGGACTACCCTGGGATAGACCTGGTCTACTGGTACCAGAAAATCGTACTTCTAGAGGGTTTATGAAAATGATGGGTCTTAGAAAGAATGACGAGCTAGTTTTCCTGAAGAAGTCTTACATACCTTTCTACTTCCTTTACGAACGTTATGGTCACAACACATCCTATCGTATCTATCATGATGAGTTTGCCATCACCTCTCTGGGCTGGATTCAACGACGGGTTGTCATGTTCATTGTTTGTTTTCTGAGGATCATAGTATTCCCAATCCAAGGAGACAGGATCCACACTCGTTTGGCTACAATCACCAAGACCTTAATGGAAGGGATTGAGGGACAGACTTACACTATTGTCACAATGATTGTGGCAGATAAATACCGAGCCTTGGACCGCTGCAAGAAGGGATTCAGACATTTCGAGGGTTGTAATTTGTTACTGCAAATATGGTTGTTGGAGAATCTTCAAAGAGGACAGTACCGTCAGGAATTTCCGCAACGACCATGGAATGACCACATAGATTTTAACCATCCAAAAAGAATGAATTTCATCCCAGAGAGGTTTGCACAACCAGAAAACGATATGGATTGTGTGCGCTTATTCAACAACTTGACTGATGACAAGGTCCATTGGATGTTCGAGTAGTTCCCTACTAGCGAATTCATCATCAGGTCAAGAGATGTTCCTCACTTAGTGCTGATTGGGTTGAGGGGTTATCTTTCCTTATGATCCTATCAGGGTCATGAGACAAGCTGGAAGAAAACAAGTCATTTACCACGAGTTTCCAAGATAGTTCACTACAAAGCAGACTTTTAGGGTGATGACATTTCATTCAAGTGCGAGGCACAACACATGTGGCATTTGAAGATTATTGTGGAGAAGGATACCATCGAACCAGATCAGTAGCATGTCGATCATGTGTATTTCTACCTATCATGGTTGGATGATGACATAGCGGGAGAAGTCAAGCCAGGGACCGATCGGGGAAATAGGGTCATAGACGATGCTGCTGAAGCACAAGTAAAATACAAAAGGTTGCGCAAGAGAATCTTTGAGTATGAGGCCAGACATTTGGAACAACACAAGGTAGACATGGAATCATTCAATGAATGGAGAGGAATTGCTACAAAATCAACAGAGAGGTTAGAGTACCTAGAGCAGGGTCTGATGGAACTTGAAGGGAAGATGAGGAAAGGATTGTGGATTGTCAGAATGCAGAGGGTAACGAAGTGGGACATAGCAATGGCGTATCTGCTGCTGGACATGCGTGACCTGGGAACCTGATCGATGGGGCCAAGAAGGCCAAGCTTGGAGAAGGTCCCTCAGGGACCAAGTAGATTAGAATTGTTTTTTACTTGCTTTACTGCAGTCGTTTTAGAAATTGATTGTAATAAGGCAAATGCCACTAGTAACTCTTTTGATTATTGTTTAGCGGTTTGATCTATTTATCACATTAATGAAATGATGCAATTATCGGCATTAAGTTTCTCCAAATCTACGTGTCGCTACGTCTACCTCGAGCACAATGAGGTCCCCAAATTAGGACACAAAATTATGATTCCGCAATACATGTTTAAATACTGCAAATATCCTTCCAAAATTCCATACTGACTTGTTTACCTTTTTGCTTTTCTTTGTTTTGATTAGTCCCATCCCCTAAGGTTGGTTCGTGCATATTGGCATCATCAACATATCATACCAGATCCAGAGGTCCTCCACCTCCTCCTCCTCCAAGTGATCATAAAAGTAAGGGAAAATCTAAGATGGATGACATGAGCGGTATCAGGAATGACAACGTTGCGCATGCGGAAAATGTTGAAACTTCATATGGTCGGAGTACTGCGGCACAGAATGATTTGATCCTACGATTGGAGCAGAAAATACTGGAATTATAAGGGGAGCTTGAACATGTCCGCAACTTGGCAAACCTCTCCCTCACCTTAATTATCCCAGATATCAACAACCAGAATGCCCAAAACCCAGCACCTCCTCAAAGCACACCGAACCAACATCCACAAAATCCCCCGCACCTCATCAATAGGCAATACCTCCCCAAAATCCCAATCCTCCACCAGTACCAACTCCCCCTCAGCACCAACATCATCCAGCTTAGTATCCATAAACTACTACTTACCATATCCCTAAAAATACACCGAAACCTACCCCGGATCCGCAGAACTCAACCTATGATCACTACTACACCCAAATCCCTGGTATCCATCAGAACAACCCCATATATGTAGAAACTCTACCTCACCCCACTCAATAAACCCCATATACACCAGAATCCTCCGAGAAGGACCTGCTCATCAAGAATATGACAGAGGAACTTAAGAAGCTCACAAGCCGAGTCCAGGGTGTCGAAGAGGGTAAAGGCATTGAGGGTTTGAACTATGAGTATCTGTGTATTCAGCCGTACGTAGAACTGCACGAAGGGTTACAAGCCTCCCAAGTTCGAGATGTTTGACGGAACAGGTGACCCAAAGGTGCATCTAAGGAAAAATTATGACAAGCTCGTAGGAGTTGGAAAGGATGAAAGGATCCGCACGAAATTATTCATGAGGAGCCTCATTGGAGATGCCCTATATTGGTACATCAGTCAAAATCCAAAGAAATGGGCCAGCTGGGTAAGCATGTCATCGGATTTTATGGATCGATTCAGGTTTAATAATGCACCAGACATCTTTTATATACATAATCTCAAGAAGAAGCCAACAAAGATTTTCTGCGAGTATGCTACTCGGTGGAGATAGAAAGCTGCGAAAGCAAGGCCAGCATTGGAAGAAGAGCAGATGAACAAGTTCTTTGTCCGAGCCTAGGATCCACGATACTACGAAAGGTTAATGGTTAACGAGAATCATAAATTCTTCGACATCATCAAATTAGGGGAAATGATTGAAGAAGGAATCAAGAGCAGAATGGTATCTAATTTGAGGCATTATAGGCAACGAACAAAGCTTTACAGTGAGGGGGTATATCCAAAAAGAAAGAAGTAGGGGCCATGATGGTGGCCCAAGTTCCAAAATCTCCTCTTACATATCAAAGAACTCCACCTATATATCAACCTTCACCTTGCAGCTATCCACAACCCGCCACCGCCTACCATACTTATAACACCATGCCAGCATATTACCACTCACCACCAGCCCTCCAAAACTCTCAGAAACCCATAACCAAATTTCGACCGCAGGCTGCCCAGACAATATACCCTTATTGCTGAACCAGTCGATCAATTATACGCGAGACTGAAAGCTGCTGGATATGTCACCCCTATTCCCGCTGTTGCCATGGAAAACTCTTCTCAATGGGTCAATCCAAATAAAACATGTGCCTAACACTCCGGCATAAAAGGTCATACCATCGATGAATGTTGCACTTTTAAAGACAAGATACAGACATTAATTGATACAAAGGTCATACAAGCAAATGAGGCTACACCAAATGTCCATAACAATCCCCTCCCAGATCATAGGGGCGAGGGAGTGAATGTGATAGAGACTAACGAAGAATGGGACCCGGAAGGGTCAATTGGGCTTATTCGAGAATGGGATGACCTCAAGAAGCCTGCAGTCACTCTCACTCCTATTGTGGTACATATACAGCCATCAGTTGAAATTGAAGTAGCTGCACCGATCCCGTTCGAGGTAGAAGTAACAACACTCTAGCTACACCTGCTCCGTTTGAAGTAGAAGTGACCACACCCTTCAATATGACGGTAGCACCCGCACCATCCTTTAATTCAAAAGTTATACCCTGGGACTATGTTGCAGAGGCCAGGAAAAAAGGAAAGGCAGAAGTGGAAGAAGCTGGTTCCGCACAAGGGATGACCAGGAATGGTAGAGTTTACACACCTGAGCACTTAGGGGGAACAAGTAAAGAAGTTGCTTCCAAGTAGCCCATCATTGAAACTGACCGAATTGATCTTTTGGAGAAAGGTGCAAGCAAGGGAATATTCTGTAGTGGACCATCTGAACAAAACCCCTGCGCAGATTTCCATTCTATCACTGTTACAGAAATTTGAAGCACATAGGAATGCTTTGATGAAGGTATTGAACAAAGCTTACGTGCCCAACAATATCACCAGCGAGGAAATGGCTAACATGGTAGGAAAAGTACTGGAGATCCATAAAATCACTTTTCATGAAGACAAATTGCTACCAGAAGGATTAAGCCACAACAGGGCGTTGCATATCACGGTACAATGCGAGGATAAATTCATTGCCAGGGTTTTGATAGATGGAGGTTCCAGTCTCAACATCTGTCCATTGACAACTCTGAAGAGATTGGGCAAAGGATTGCATGAAATACGAGTAGGTACTATGAACGTAAAAGCATTCGACGGATCTCAAAGGTCCACGATCGGAGAGACCAATATTTGCTTACTGGGGATGTGGCTTCTACTTTGCACCAGGCTGTAATGTTCGAATGGAATCATTAGGAGGTGATCATTCATAGAGACATGAGTAATCCCATTTATACCAATCAAACTATTCCGGTTGTGAAAAATAGAAGGAAATTTGGTGGAGAGACTTATCATCGCATCGAGCGCGTCAATGCAATTGAGAAAGACAAGTGGTGGAGCAGCAAAATAGAAAGCATACTAGCATGGGTAGGATATGAACCCGATAAAGGCCTCAGGAAGAATCTCCAAGGTATTGCCAAGCCAATACAACTAAAATGTCATGGTACGACCTTTGGATTGGGATATCAGTACACGTGGCATGAATATCAAAATTGGTCACCACCATGGCGCGGTCCTTACTACCCTCTTGAACAACCAATACCGGATTTGAGCCAATCTTTCCATCAAGCTGACATGATGTGGGGATCCGAAGAGGACGAGGTGCTAGCCGATTTGAGGAATTTATTCCTAGAAGGGAAGACATGGATTGCAGTGTAATAGTTGAGGAGGAGGAGGAAGAAGGCTTCGTCATCTAGAGAGTAGAGAAGGGAGTTGTTCTCAGAAACTGGAAAGCCACACCATCAAGGGCCCAATGAGTCCGGGGATAGCATGGCTGCTAATGTCATTTATTCTTAAAATAATTCTTCTTGAGCATTTTTGTCTATAAACATTTTTTCTTTTCTTTCAGTATTTCGTTTTGGAAAACATTGCTTGAGTCATTAAAAATCGCTTTATTTTACATTTCAATATTTATCAATGGCTTGATGTTTTATTAGTACTATCTTTCATATCTTTCTCTCTACAAATTTACTATTTCTTATCTTGATGAACCAACGACTGTGACATGTAATGAGACAACGCAACATAAGGACAGTGACTCAGAAGAAATAGAAGAAGAATATGTAATACCTGAGAAAATTGTCAGAGAAGTTGAGAACTTTGAAAATAAGCCTAAGTCCAACCTGGACGAAACGGAGATAGTCAACTTGGGAGATTCCGAATCCCGCCGAGGTAGAAATTCCTTCCTTGAGAATTATACAGGAAAATGAACTCAATGATGCAGAATGAATAAGGAGCCACTACGAGAAATTAGCTCTCATTGAAGGGAAAAGAATGAATACAATGTGTCATGGTCAGCTTTATTAGAACAGAATGTCCAGAGCTTTCAACAAAAGTGTCAAACCCAGACAGTTCATACTGGGGCAGCTGGTGCTGAAACAGATCTTCCAACATCAGGATGAAGCCAAAGGAAAATTCTCACCCAACTAGCAAGGACCTTACATGGTTCACAGGGTACTAATAGGAGGAGCACTTATACTCGCAAAAATGGATGGAGAAATTTGGCCAAAGCCTGTCAACTCAGATGCAGTAAAAAGATATTACGTTTAAACTGTTTGCATTTCTTCACATGATGTAATTGAACTACGCATGACCTGATTCCCGTTTAAGAAGGGATGCGTAGGCAGCCCTGTGGTTTCTGTCACAATACAATAAAATTTTCATTTTCCCCATAATCAAAAACTAGGGCAGAATTTTGAGGAGGACGCTCAAAATTCTGAAGCAAGTTCAGCCAACGACACCGTACGTGGAATTACCAGAAATTCGTCTAGATAACTGGGGTAGAATTTTGAGAAGGACCCTCAAAATTCTATGGCAAAGAAGGTCACAATGTCTCTGATAGTGTCACAGCTACTGGTTCATCTAATCAATTTTTAAATTGCATATTACTATGTTTTGAATAACTATGCATCCATATTTTTTGAAAATTTTATTTTTAGCTGGATGCTACCCATGGTTTCAATGCGGAGCATATCAAAACAAGCAGACAAAGGCACGAATCAAACCCCCCCTCCCCGCAAAAATCATGATTTTTCTTTGAATGCAGGAGCAAGAAACAGTCGCCAGTATGTGCGCACTGTAGAATCAATGTCTTCACAACAACAAAGCTACCAAACTCATCTCCAGCTAAGAAATACTCCGCTATCACTTATTATTCATTCATTTCATGAGACTAAGCATTGTCTCAACCTTGCATGAGGCTAAGCCATGCCTCCTCAATTGCATAAGCCTAAGCACTACCTTCCCTTTGCATGAGACTAAGCATTGTCTCAACCTTGCATGAGGCTAAGCCCCGCCCCCTCAACTGCATAAGGCTAAGCTTTGCCTTCCTTTTGCATGAGACTAAGCACTGTCTCCTTCTTGCATGAGGCTAAGCCCTGCCTCCTCAATTGCATAAGGCTAAGCTCTGCCTTCCCCTTGCATGAGACTAAGTATTGTCTCAAATTTTGCATGAGGCTAAGCCCTGCCTCCTCAATTGCATAAGGCTAAGCTCTGCCTTCCCCTTGCATGAGACCAAGAATTGTCTCAAATCTTGCATTAGTCTAAGCCCTGCCTCCTCAATTTCATAAGGCTAATCTCTGCCTTCCCCTTGCATGAGACTAAGTATTGTCTCAAATTTTGCATGAGGCTAAGCCCTGCTTCCTCAACTTCATAAGGCTAAGCTCTGCCTTCCCAGCACGAGACTAAGCATTGTCTCTCCTTGCATGACCACAAATGTTGTTCTATTCCTAAACCCTGCATTATTCTCTTCTCTCGGGGCTAAGCTTTTCCTCCGATCTTACACAAGACTAAGCTCTATGTTGTTTCATCTCAAGCATCATGTCTCTGCATCTCATGGGCTGAAATATAGCCAATTTGTCCGAAGGCATCATCCTCATAGCCGGAAGACACCATGCCATGGATCGAGGATCTCTCAATATTGCACATCATTATTCAAAGGCGTTATAGTTCAGAGGCACCATCTTCATAGCCCGAGAACAAATTTCATGGCCTGCGAATCCTTCATCGCACAATTCATGGTCCGGGACGTCATGGTCTAAGGATGTCATCATCACCGTCCAAAGATAATCTCCATGGTCCAGAGGGAATTTGCATCATGTTTAAATTCATGCAACAATCTATATGCATGCACCGTATTTTGAATTTGCAGGTGATCAGGAAGTAACCATTCTCCTAACTGGAGCCGCCTTCGCTCCAGTTTCCATTCAACGTTCATATCCTTCAATTATTTCAAATTTAACCGACCATCGTCCTTTATCCATTACCATATGATACCCGCTCAAATATCCATAACCATTCTCAATCCTGATTTGTCCTATCCAGAATATTTTGTCCGTTCTTACAACAACTCTATCGGTTCATTCCATTGTTGGATCCAGAACTATACATGGCCTGATTCCTGTAAAACCAGGTATATGTAGGAAGCTCAAGGACCAGGGTCCGACCTATATTTTTTCAAATCACCTCATTCGGTCAAAATCGGTCATCATTTCTTTACCCGACAACTCTTTTATCCTTCCCGGGTAAAGAGGGGTAGCTGTTGATACCCAATTTTTCCCGCATATTTTTCAAATATATTTATATAATTTCAAAATAGTGCATATGAATCATCATTTGATTTAGAAGCACGCATAATTATTTTTAATAATTTACCATAATTTTTAAAGAATTTAAATCAATTTATTTCTGCATCCAATAATGATCCTCCAAATTATTTTTGTGATGATATAATCATCTAAAACTTATCATTTATACCCCTGCAAGGTTTTAAAATTTTTAGTGCATTTATTATAATTACATTTGTATTTTTAAGGCTAAAATTGCACATTTTGCAATAATAGCCCATGCATGCTTAATTACATTATTTATGCAAAATAATAACCTTTTATATTTTTATAGTGTTAAATAATTGTTTTAATCATTTTTATGCAAAAATGATATTTTTGTTATTTATTTATTATTTTTATAAATTATTTATTTATTAAATTGGGTATTTAAAATTTGACCCCCAATTTTCAATTAAATCTGGACCCAAACACTACCCAAACCATCCCAATCACCTAAGCCCAATACCCCTGGCCCAATTTCCCTTACCCATTTAATAAACCGACCCGACCCCTGCCTAAATCCCTGTCGTTGATCACAAATGATCAACGACTCACAAACAACCCCTCCCTTTCCTTATATCTCCACCCCAAACCCTAAACCCCATTTTCCAAAACCCGCCGCCTCTATTTCCCTCCTCTGATGAACCCTAATCTCGCCGCCTCACTAAAATCCCCCCAATCCCGTTCCTAATGGGATTCTTTCCCCATTCACTTACCATTTCGATGTTTTTCCTTTATTTGGTGATTCTTTACAGAATAACTTAAGTACTTGCCTAAACATGGCAAGTACCCCATTTTGATTCTGTCCTAATTGACTTTTACCTCTTGAATCTAGATGACCTTAAGTCCAAACGCATTATTTTGTACAATATGAGCCCGATTCGCTCGTATCTTACTGATTCCCTTAGGTTAGGGTTTCAGATTTTCTTTTGATTCGAACAAAAACTGGTTCAAGCTTTGATTTTTAGCATTATTTCATCATTATTCACCATCTTATGTGTGAATCTACCTATTTTTGTCGATTTCTTTTACTTACCCAAATTAGGGTTTCAGATCTTCTTTAATTGAACCAAATCTGGTTTTATTCTGTGTTTCTTTTTGAATAATCTTGGCAGGACCCCAAATCTTAAGTTGGCCGTGATGGAGCCTATCATGGAACTAGGCTAGCCAACCATTACAAACTATCATAATATTTCATCATTTCCCAAAATTAGCAAATTTTAAAACAGCAAAGTGAAACGAACAATTTATACATTTTCCCAAAACCTGGAGTCAACTGTCATGAGCATCTAGAACTGTAAATACAATGTACAACAAGGTGACTTGCTACTACAAGGCCTGGAGTACAAAAGATAAAAACTATGAACTGAGGAAAAGAAAGGAGGTGAGCTGGGGACGCTGAGCAGCTACCTCGATCCTCGAACAACTCCAAGAACATCCAGAAATCAACTAATGAGATGGTCTGGTACCTGGATCTGCACACAGAGGTGCATGGAGTAACGTGAGTATGCCAACTCAGTAAGTAATCAAAGTAACTAAAAACTTGAGTGTAGTGACGAGCATTTATAAATCATGTAAATCCATATAATGAATAACAATGGAAATGAATAAATCAAGTCAGGAATCTACATTCCGAATATTTCATAAAACTCCAGTTTCCATTTAAAAATCTCGCATAAAACCATTTGTCCAACATTATCATCAGAGGCTCAGTGTAAAGAAGAGTGAAAACAGTAATTTCATAAAATATAAGCCCCTCGAGCACAGTATCACTCACAATAAAGCCTCTAGGGCAAGCCTCTCAGTCACTCGTGACTCTACTATCAGTATCTCATGCTCTCACTTAAACACTCGTACTCAACAAGTACCATGAATACACACAACTGCTACAGCGGGCAGCCCGATCCAACACACACACACATATATATATATATATATCTATACTACTGCGGCGTGCAGCCCAATCTTATAACATACACTGCGGCGTGCAGCTTGATCTTATAACATACACTGTGGCATGCAGCCCGATCCATATAATAGTCGACTGCGCTCACTGGGGGTGTACAGACTCCTGGAGGGGCTCCTTCAGCCCAAGCGCTTTATCTGCTGCGGCGTGCAGCCTGATCCAATATGTACATTGCATAGGCGTGTAGCCCGATCCATATATAACATATATCGTTGTGGCGTGCAGACCGATCCATATATATATATATATATATATATATATATATATAATCTATATTGTTGCGGTGTGCAACCCGACCTATTTATAATCTATATTGCTGCGGCGTGCAACCCGATCCATATGTAATATATAAAATATATATTGCTGCGGCGTGCAACCCGATCCATATGTAATATATAACATATATATTGCTGCGGCGTGCAGCCCGTCCCATAACTATCCTCACATACTCGGCGCTAGGCCTCACTCATTCATCCTCACAAGACACTCGGGCAATTCATCTCAACTCACGGAACTCAGCCCAAAATACCTCTCAGAGTTTCAAACAGTGCGATAATAGTGAGAATAACAACAAGTAGGAAACATGACTGATTTCACAATTGTTCTGTCAGGATAGTGTGAAAATAGTGTAAAAGTACCCCTGAGGGTCTAAACAGGTCGGCACAAGGCCCCAAACATGGCTCACAACCCATAACAAGTATAAATTTCTAAGATGCAGGATATCACAAGGTTTCAAATCGAATGCGCGGCTTAATAGTCGCTACGCGACGGACCAAGTCACAATCCCTATTTGTGCACGCCCACACGCTCGTCACCTAGCATGTGCGTCACCTCATTTACCAAAACAATATCAAATAACGGGGTGTCATACCCTCAGGTTTAGAGTTACATTCGTTACTTGCCTCAAAACAGCCCAAAAGCTACTCCGCGATGCTCTTGCTCCTCGAACTGGTTCCCAAATGCTCTGAATCTAACCAAAACTAGATTAACATCATCAATATACGCTAAAGGAACAAAACCCAATCGAAAGCTATCAATTTTAAGCACAATTCCCGAAATTGGCCAAACCCGAGCCCCGGGCCCACGTCTCGAAATTCGATAAAAATCACAAAACTAGAATCCTCCTTCCCTTACGAGTCTACCCATACCAAATTTACCAAAATCCGACCTCAATTGCCCACTCAAAACACCAAACGAATTTTCCTCCCATTTTTCCCAACTTTTCTACTTTAATTCCTCAAATTCCAAGCCTAATCAGTCACAAAATAACATAGAAACGAGTTTTTAATCGTGGAAACTTACCTCCACTAAAGACTCTCGAATTCCTCCTTCACTTGGCTCCCAAGCTAGCTCAACCCGCATAAAAAAATGGAAGAAATGCCAAAATTTTCCGGAGGCACCTATTTATACTTTCTATCTAGTTAATCCGCACCTGCGGTCACTGGTGCGCACCTGCGAAAATCCACTAAAAGTCCAATTCTCGCACCTGTGGTGCCTCACCCGCACCTACGGCTTCCCCCAGCTTGGCCTCTTCTCGTACCTACGCAATGACCTTCGCACCTGCGGCCATCGCACCTGCGGCTCCCCATCCGCAGGTGCGGCCACACCAGCAGCAATTTTTGCTGCAATTCCCAAGTCCAAACCTCCGTTAACCATCTGAAATCAATCCCGAACCCCTCGGGGCCCCAAACAAACATATCAACACATCCCATAACCTTATTTAAACTTATTTGAGCCTTCGAAACACCAAAAACAACACAAAAACACTAAAATCACATCAAATTCAAGCCTATGAACTTTGAAACTTCTAAATTTCTCCAATGATGCCGAAACCAACCAAAAAACATCCGATTGACCTGAAAATTTGCACACATATCCAAAATGACATTATGAACCTGCTCCAACTGTCGGAATTTCATTTTGACCCCGATAGCCTATTTTTTTCCTGCTGACCGAAAATTGCCAAAAATTAACTTTCGCCAATTCAAGCCTAATTCTACACCGGACATCAAAACTTCATTCTGAACACACTCCTAAGTCCCAAATCACCTAAAAAAGCTATCCGAGCCATAAAATCCGCATTCCGAGTTCGTTTATTAATAAGTCAACTCCCAGTTAACTTTTTCAACTATTAAGATACTTTAAGAGACTAAGTGTCTCAGTTCTCACCACGACCACTCCGAACCCGAACCAACCGACCCAACACAACATAAATAGCTGAAGCAACATATGATAAAGCAGAAATGGGGGAAATAGGGCTAATCTCACGAAACGACCGGCCGGGTCATTACAAATCTTCTGTCTATGTTCATTTTATGCTAATATGTGATTCTTTGCCTTTATTTTTTGCCGATTTTATGGTTTACCTTAAATTAGGGTTTCAAAGCCATTTTACTTGAACAAAATCTGGTTCGATTCTGTGCTTCTTTTAAATAATTTCCTGTTTATGTTCATTGTATACATTATGTGATCCTTTGCCTTATTTTCTGCCAATCTTGTGTATTTTTACCTAAAATTTAGGGTTTCAATTCTACTGATTTAAGTACTTGCCCTTTTTGGTGTTTGAACTAACTATTTTCCATGTTTATGTTCTAATTTCTGCACTATTTAAACCCCTCCCCACTCCCCTTTGGAAGAGGTTTTTTTAAGTTATGAGTTCGAAATTCTTTCACTACTATAACAAAAATTGTGTGCTTCCACGCATGAATAATCTCATTCTGTGTTCTGATTTCTGGCTGGCTGAGAGCCAAGGCAAGAAATCTCCAAGTTCTTGCTTCTATTTGGTGATATTTACCACACTGTTGGATCCATTTCTTCCCTGTTTCATCTCAACTGGTGAGTTATTAGACCCTCTGCCATTTCGTTATGATTATTTGCTCAATGTGCTATTTCAACTAGACTATGTTATCCTAAATGCTATTAATTGTAGTCTGAGACATGTTTGAACCTATTTTGAGTTGATTAATGAAATGCTGCTTCAACTCTAGGTTACTGATGACTATCTTTTTAAGTTGAGTTTGTTATGAACCTTTTTATAAACATGCTCTCATACCTTTTCCTGTGGGCTGGTCAACCATGTATAGATGTGTGCATTAACAGATTTATAAGTCTGTTTGTTGAACAGGTTATAATGTGGCCTGTTTGATTTTGTCCTTATTATATTATGACACCTCTAATAATTTTCTTAATCAGTTTTTAACATGTCCTGACCTATTGCTAATTAATGTGATTCCTTCCTATGACACTAGTTCCTGTACTTAGTCTAATCTGGACTCCCTGTTATTACTATGAATCTGCTTATGAACTTGACTAGTTAGCATGTGATTGAGTTTAACTCCTAAAACTTGACTATGTTTGCTTAAGTTAAAGCATGTCTGCTATTGGTTTGTATATATGTGTTCTGTCCATTTTGTGAAATTCTTTGACTCCCTCATATTCCTTTACTATATGCCCTTTCTGAATCCTCATTCTTAGCCGGCTAAAAGCCAATGTTATTTAGGTTCTGTCCTCTGACACACTATGATCTGGTCCCTAGTCTTTTCTTGAACTGTTTCTGATCAATCTATCTAGTGTGAGCACTGCCCTGGGTTCTTGAAGCCCTTGGGAACTCTGACACACTAGGATTTGGGTTCTGTATGCTCAGCCTTGAGATATGGGTGAATCACTCAACAACTGGTTATGTTATATCTATGAATGTTGATACCCAATTTTTTCCATATATATTTCAAAAAATACATATATACTTTCAAAATAGTGCATGATCATCAACTAGTATTTTTTCCATAATTTTCTATAATTTTAAAGGATTTTTAATTAATTTATTCCAGCATTTTATTGTCTAAATAATTACTAATTGTGTCACAAATAATTTATAATAATTTTATTACTTAATTCGTATAATTTATATTTATAGTAAGCTTTAATCATTTTATGCATAATTATATTTACATCTTTAGGTGTGACTTTTTATATTTTATAATATTAATAATTATTGTAAATCATTTTCATATACAAATATCTATTTTATCATTTATTAATTATTTTTTAGATTATTTTATAAATTTAAGTGGGTATTTAAAATGTAGCCCTTTTAATTAAATTTTCGGACCTCCCAACCCAGTATTAATTAGCACAACTATCCTAACCCATAACCCGATAACCATACCCGTCTGATTAACCCGCCCCACCTAAATATCCAATCCTGGTCGTTGATCTCAGAAGATCAACGGCCCTAAACTTTCAACCCCTTTTTAATATACCAAACCCCCAAACCCTACCTCATTTTTTCCATCCCGCCGTCTTTGGATCCTTTACTCTCCTCTCTTCTCTCTCACCCCCCTCAAATTCTCTCCCCGCGTCACATATTCCCTCTTGATTCATGGGATTTTCCTTCGATTCCACGTCTTATTTCGCTTCATCTCTTTACTGGTTATACGATTTTTATGTTACTTCATGTGAATCTCAAGAGACTCGAACCAAATCTGGTTCAAAGTCTCCCATATCTCGGCTATTTCATCTACGTTAACTCTGATACCTGTGAGTGCAAATCTTTTCGTATTTTAGGGTTTCAAATATTTGGTTCAAACTAGATTAGGTTCATTTCTGTTTATTTTTCTATGAACCAGGCTATTTTCTGGGTAAATCTATTTAGATGTTTTAGATGTGAAATGATTTGGTGTTTGTTTTGGCATTTCCCCTTTAAAATCTCGATATTTCCGTTTCTTATAGCTTTATTATTTTTGTGACCGATTTTTACCCTAAAACTAGGGTTCCAACAGATTTTTTGCAAAAAAATATTTTAACGTTTAAATGTTTCATTTCTAGTTTGCTTATTTATTGTTTGACTGATTTTTATTGATTTAATTAGTTCCATCTATATGTCTTTGTATTTCTTAGGGTTTCGATTATTTGACTATT
>ML305480.1:0-19430 GCA_005239505.1 Nicotiana paniculata | reverse complement strand
CCCCGGATTATATTTGCAACGCCCGTTTAGTCTTTCTATAAGACATAGTTGAGCGTGATCATAAACCCCTAGTGAGAGCAGTCGACTATTATATGGATCGGGCTGCACGCCGCAGCGATATACATTATATATGGATCGGGCTATGCGGCGCAACAATATGATAGTGCTGTGAGAATTGACTTATGAGAGTAGTCACGAGTGACTGAGAGGTTTGCCCGAGAGGCTTTATTGTGAGTGATATTGTGCCCGAGGGACTTATATTTTATGAAACTACTGTTTTTCACCCTTCTTTACACTGAGCCTCTGATGATAAATATTGGATAAATGTTTTTATACGAGATTTTTAAATGGAAACTGGAGTTTTATGAAATACTCGGAAATGTAAATTCCTGACTTGATTTACTTATTTCCACAGTCACTTATTATACGGATTTTCATGATTTATAAATGCTCGTCACTGCAATCATGTTTTAAGATACTTTGGTTACTTACTGAGTTGGCGTACTCACGTTACTCCCTGCACCTAGTGTGCAGATTCAGGTACCGGGGCAGAGCAATAGTTGAGCTATCCCATTTGGAGCATTGTTCGCAAATTGTGAGGTAGCTGCTCGACGTCCGCAGCCTACTCTTTCTCCTTCCTACTCTATCATTTGTACTTCACATTCCTAGATTTGTTGTAGTAGAGGATTTATATTAGGTAGTATCACTTCTTAGATGCTCATGACGGTTGACTCCAGATGTTGGGACTGTGCTTAGATGTTCTAATCATTTTTATTATATTTGATGTATCAAATGGAAAAATCAATTTCATTATATTCAGTAAATTGGCTAGCCTAATATCGCGATAGGCGCCATCACGGCTAGTTGTGGTTTGGGGTCGTGACATCGGGGTTCTAAAAATCACCGGATATACCTCATTTCTCCAGATAATGGATGGCTGCTACTAAAAATATCTACTGCTGGACGGTACCTGGATCTACACAAAAGAGTTCAGAGTATAGTATCACTACAACCGACCCAATGTACTAAGTAAGTGTCGAGCCTAACCTCGACGAAGTAGTGACGAGGCTAAGGCGGGGCAATTATAACTTAATCTGTGACAATACATATATATAATAATGCAATAAAATAATTCTAAACAAACAAGAAGATGTAAACTTAAAAAACAAATAAAATAACTCGGTCGCTTATTCCAGGCCTCAGCTGGCACCAAAATTTCACGCAAGTTTCCAAATTTCCAAACTTTAATTTAAAATAACCAAATGTGCAGGATATGGGAAAACAGTAGGATAAAACAACAAATTTCCAAATCTTTGTAATAAAATCAGTAAAGCATAATTATCCTCCCTCATCTCTGTCATATATATTTATTTCCCTGTCCACCGTTATCACAATCACATATATTTATTTCCCTGTCCACCTTTATCACAGTCATATATATATATATATATATTTCTCTGTTCACCCTTATCACAGTCATATGTATTTATTTTCATGTACACCCTTATCACAATCATATATATTTATTTGTATATTTATCAAAAACTTTCACAATTCAGGCCAAACCTTTCACAACACTTTTATCTCAACAATTGTAAACAGAAAATTGTACTTCTCATAAACTCATCAATATTATCACAAAAATGGAACCAATAGGTGTATATATATATATATATATATTGTAAAACAATGTCAACCCACTCAACCTTTATGTAGACGTAAACATTATAGCAAAGATGAGAATAACTTTACTATAATTAAAGATCCATGTACAAACATGGTCAGCTACAAGACAATATGCAATCACAATCTCGAGCGAACTACAAAATGCATGTAACAAATGTGAAAACATGAATGACTATGCTTTATAAATATATCAAGAATATGGACTCTGTAATCNCATGTAACAAATGTGAAAACATGAATGACTATTTGCTTTATAAGTATATCAAGAATATGGACTCTGTAATCAGTACGACTCTTTCAATTCACAATAACTTGTCTCAAGCATCCCTTTTTAAGATCCTAAATTACTCAACAGAATCAAGCACCATCTTAAGCTAACCAGATTATGGTAGACTAAGAGGAGCTCTCCATAAACCAAGGAATACACTAATACTTTTCCAAAACTAATTGCAACCAGACTTAACAATAAATTAACAAGCCAAGTAATCATAGGTTAAACAATGGACATGAAACAATTATAACCCGAGCAATTAAATTGGAAACGGGGAGGGGATCATGTAAGCAGACAATTTGGTGGTGCATAGATACTCGTCACCGCACCTATACACCACTCACATGCAGTTTCACATAACAATTTAGTTGGGGATTCCTATTCCCTCAAGTCAAGGTTAAATCAAGCATTTACCTCAATTTCGTAGGCCACTCACTGTTCAATTATAGCTTTTCCTCTTGAATTCACCTCCAACACACTCGAATCTAACCATAATTAATTTAATATCATTAATTAATGCTAAAGGAACTAATTTTACTGAAAATTATTATTTTTGCTAAGTTTTCTAAAAAAAATTTAAAACCCGACCCCGGGTCGGCTTGGTCAAAACTCGGGGTTCGGACCAAATTATGTTTACCCAACACACGAGCCCGAATATACAATTATTTTCAAAATCCGACCTCAATTCGAGGTAAAGATTCGATTTTTACAAAATTCCCTAATTCTACCCAAGCCCTCAATTTTACCATGAAAATTCTTAGTTTTTGATTTAAAAGTGATGAAAAACATTGGGTAATTGAAATATAACAAAAACAACGAGCAAAGAAAACTTACCCCAATCCCTATGGTGAAAATCGCACAAATCCGATCTCCCCAACTCAAAATATGACCGAATGAACAAGCCCTAGTTTTATATATTTTTCTGCCAGCTATTCTACCTCCTTTCTCGTACCAAACGATCCTGATACTTGATTTTTATGTCTCCAATGGATTCCTTGTGAAATTCTAGTTACGTTAGGCTTTTGAATCACTCAAATTGTCCTTATAATGAATGAGATATGTAGATTTTAGTATTTGCAAATAGTGCAGATTTTTAAATACGCTGCCAGTGACAATTTTGTAATTAATCTGAAAATCTGGCAACCTTAGTAAAATGACCATAAAATCCTCATACGATGTCCAAATTAAACGATTCTTTTTGCTACGGGTCCGTAATTACGATACGGATCTAATAAATCATTCAAAACAGAAATTGGAGCTCATTTGTTCAATATAATATCATTAATGCTTGAAGAAACGACGTCGAAACATAAGAAAGAACGAGCGCAACACAACCCAAACCTATTCGAAACTCACCCGAGCCCTCGGGGCTCTAAACCAAACATGCACGCAAGTCTAAAAATATCATACAGACTTGTTCGTGCGATCAAATCATGAAAATAACATGTAAAACTATGAATTAAACCTCAAAACTCATCATTTTTCTCAAGAACACTTCTATTTCACTATTTCTCAACCGGACGTCCGAATCACGTCAAATAAACTCCGATTCTCACCAAACTTCACAATTAGTATTCAAATACTATAACAAATCTGTACCGGGCTCTAGAACAAAAATACGAGCCCGATACCAATGGTTTCAAACATTAATTCTTTTGTTTATTTCATTAATAATTCAGCAAAACAATTTCTTTTAAAAATTGATTTCTAAGGCTTGGGACCTCGGAATTCATTTTCGGGCATACGCCCAAGTCCCATATTTTACTGCGGACCTCTCGGGATCGTCGGAATAGAGATCCGGGTCCGTTTACTAAATATGTTGACTCAAGTCAACTAAAACCAAATTTTAATTCTAAAAATTATTATTTCTTATATTTTCACATAAAAGCTTTCCGGTTTCACGCCCGGACTGCCCACACAAATTGAGGTAATTAAAATTAGTCTTTTATGGCTAATAAGCCTAGAACGGAGTCTAAATTCATAAAATGACCCCTTGGGTCATCACAAGCTCCATCTCTAAAACAAACGTTCGTCCTCGAACGGACATAGAGAATTACCTGAATTGGCAAAAAAATGTGGATATCTACTTTGCATGTCCGACTCGGACTCCCAAATCGCTGCCTAAATGGGCTGACCTTTCCATTGCACTCGAACTGAAGGAAAACTCTTAGACCTCAACTGACGAACCTGTCGGTCTAGAACGGCTACCGGCTCCTCCTCATATGTCAAGTCTTTATCCAACTGGACAGAGCTAAAATCTAACACGTGGGACGGGTCACCATGATATTTCCGGAGCATATACAAGTGGAATACCAGATGAACTGAGGATAACCCTGGAGGCAACACAAGTCTATGAGCTACCTCCCCCACTCTATCAAGAATCTCAAACGGCCCGATATACGTAGGGCTCAACTTACCCTTCTTTCTAAACCTCAGAACACCCTTCATGGGCGACACACGAACCAATACCCTCTCTCCAACCATGAGTGCCACATCACGAACCTTACGATCGACATAACTATTTTTCCTAGACTAAGCTCTGTTTCTGTCTCTTCCCCTAATCGTAGCTGTCATTGGGGCTTCATCTCCTGTCCGGTTGTAGATGCTTTGCTCGTTGTCGAGATTTGTGAGAGGACGAGAATAGACAAGTTGAATCATCAATGGTAGAATAAATTTGCACAATAGAGTAGAATAAAAGTGAAATTGTTCCTAATTTCATAGCCTCTGAGAGATAAGTACAGACGTCTCCGTACCTATCCTTCAAACTCTACCAAGTTTGTTCGTGAATTGTGAGACCTAAGCAACCTAGTGCTCTGGTACAAACTTGTCACGACCAAAATTCTCAACCTTAGAGATCGTGATGGAACCTAACATCACACTTGCTAGGCAAGCCAATGTTAGAGTTCAATTAGCTATTTTCCTTTGATTATCCCTTTAAACATAATAAAATAAATTTAAAGTAACTTAATCTAATGGTTCCCAATGAATAACTCCAAATATAAAATGATAAACAACTAAATAAATCGAGTCACGAACTAATTATAGAAATAACTCTAAGACCATCCCAGGGTCTGGTGTCACAATTCACGAACTACTAAAGAATACTACAAATAATAGACTGAAAGAAATAATATAACAGTTTTGAGAAAATATAAAACAGTCTTTACGAACTAAGAGAAGACTCTCGGGATCTGCGAACGCCGGCAGATATACCTCGTTTCTCTGAATAATGGATGACTGCTACTAAAAATCTCTGTTGCTGGCCGGTACCTGGATCTTCACAAAAGAGTGCAGAGTGTAGTATCAGTATAACCGACCTCATTTACTAAGTAAGTGTCGAGCCTAACCTCGACGAAGTAGTGACGAGGCTAAGGGGGGCAATTATAACTTAACCTTTGACAATACATATATATAATAACACAATAATATAATTCTACACAAACAAGAAGATATAAACTATAAAAAACAAATAAAATAAGTCGGTCGCCTATTCCAGGCCTCAGCTGTCACAAAAATTTCACGCAAGTTTCCATATTTCCAAACTTTAATTTAAAAATAACCAAATGTGCAGGATATGGGAAAACAGCAGGATAAAAATATAAATTTCCAAATCTTTGTGATGTCACGACCAAAAATCAACTAAGGTCGCGACGGTGCCAGACACCACCGTCAGTCAAGCCAATCATTAATTAGTTGAGATAAATTCCTTTTTTAACATTTATAAAAAAAATTACCTTCCACTTTATTACATAGTAATTAAATGAAAGTCCGTTAATTAAATACAATGGTTTAAATATTCCATTTAGCAATTATATCCCAAACACACCCCAGAACTCGGTGTCACGGGTGCATGAGCAATTTCTAAGAATTTATACAATCATCACAAAGCTTGTCCGAAATACAAATTGTACAAGGAATTTAAAATGAAAATAAATACAGTATGAGGGAGACTCTGTCAGCTGCGGATCGCCTCTGGATGGTGCAGCTTGCCTGAGTCTCCAAACCAGTCATGTCACTATGAAAGTACCTGTGCAATAAAAAGGCACAGCAAGTGTAGCATGAGTACAAAAATAACGTGTACTCAGTAAGTCGCCCGCCTAACCTCATAGAGGTAGTGACGAGAGGTTGAATTAGACACTCACTAAGGTCCAGCTAATTAATTTAACAGCATATGATGAACAAGGTAGGCATGTAAAGGTAGTAAAGCAGAAAATATATAAGGCACTGAAATCCAAGTAAATACTGGAAGTAAACAAACAGTTACCACTTCCTCATTTCCCCCAAATATCTTAAATAAACAATTACTTCTTTATTTTTCCCCAAAAATCATATCACTTAAAAATCCATGAAAAACATTTAACAACTTAGCATGCGCATACGGGATAAGGAAAACCGGCATGAGCCATCATAATAATCATCTATGTGCACTTCTGAGGGTCGAACGGCCCGTAACATAAGTGCACCTTTCAATAAAATAATCATGTCTATTCACTACCGAGGGTCGAACGGCTCGAACCATAAGTGCATTTTTCAATCCACGTGGCCTACGACCCGCTCCCATGAGAGTGGGGGAAATAACACTCCGCTCGCGGAATGTAAATTGCAAAGCGGTCACATGTGATCATGCACAATCAACAGTCCACCCCGAATACATCCGGAAAACAAGTACTCAAGTAAATGACAAATTTCCCTTTTAAAAACCACAAAATAGTATTTAAATCCTTTCTCGAAATTTATTTGCCAAGTTTAATAATATTCAATAATATCACCTTATCAGATATACAATTACCCACGGAGGAAATAAATTCTCTTTCTAGCTGATTAAGAAAATGAACTCTAGTCTTCCTTAGATATTCCATTACGATTTCGATTATATTAGCAGTCTAATATTACAGGCAGGATCACAGGTACAACAGGTAAAGCATGCTAGTGGGTCCTAGACTACCCGGACATGGCATAATAGTAGCTACGTACGTACTCCCGTTACCCCGTGCGTACGTAGCCCCCGAAGATAATAGCACATACTAAATTAGTTCAGCTAGGGGGACAATTCCCCCTCACAAAGTTCGAAAAGAGACTTACCTCGCTCCGAAGTCCCATAACCGGCTTCCAAGCCCTTCCGACAACTCGAATGGATGCACAACTCTCCAAAACTACCAAATAACAGGCAAAGCAATGAAACTTCATCCTAATACTTGCAACAAATACAAATTATATACCTTCCCAACTCCGCTTGGTGAATTGACCAAAACTCCCTCGGGCCCACGTGCCCGGTATCCGAAATTTCTCAAAGACATATTCTACCCATTGACTTATTAACTCAAATATACAATTTACTCTAAATTCCATGCTCAAATTCGTGGTTAAAATGCAAATACCAATTTCTAGGTTTCTTTAAGATTTTCCTACAAATTCTCATGTGTAATTCCATGCAATATGTATTTAACTTAGAAACATGAAGGAATTACTTACCTTGTGATCCTTGACGAAAACACTCTCTTGAAGCTCCTCAAAAATCGTCCAAACCAAAAAAAATGGAAGGAAATGACCAACAATCTCGGTTTTAAAATATTCTGCCCAGGCCATTTTCCGCACCTGCGATCCAACTCTCGCACCTACGATTCCGCATGTGCGACCAAACCTCCGCACCTGCGGCTTTCCTCAGCTCAAGCCAACTTCGCACCTGCGCCACATAGCCCCCATCTGCGACTTCGTAGGTGCGGAAATATCATCGCACATGCGCTCCTAGCCAGACCACAACTTCTTTGCACCTGCGGCACCACAGCCGCACCTGCGGCCGAAGCCTCACAGGTGCGGTCACACCAGATGACAGCAATTCCAGCCTTCTTCTATCTTCAAATATTGATCCGTTAATCAACTGGAATCCACCCGAGGCCCCTGGGACCCCGTCCAATTATACCAACTTGTTCCAAAACATAATGCGGACTTGCTCAAGGCCTCAAATCACATCAAACAACATCGAAACCACGAATCGTACCCAAATCCCAACTTTATGAACTTAGAAAATTCTAACTTCTACATCTGATGCCGAAACCTATCAAATCACGTCAGATTGACCCCAAATTTTGCACACAAGTCATATTCGACATTACGAACCTGCTCCAACTTCCAGAATTTCATTCCAATCCCGATATCAAAATTCCCACTTCTAGCCGTATTTCTCAAAAACATTCAAATTTCTATCTTTAGCCAAATGACATCAAAATGACCTACGAACGTCCGAATTCACTTCCGATCACGCTCCCAACTCCAGAATCACCATACGAAGCTATTCCTAGAGTCGGATTCCTAAACGAACATCAATAACACTAAAATTCGTTAGAGCCCAAACTTAGGAAATTCCTTCAAAAATGCTGACTTCCACAATATACGCCGAAACGCTCTCGGGTTATCCAAAACCTGATCCGGACATACGCCCAAGTCCAAAATAATCATACGAACCTGCAGGAACCTTCAAATCCTGATTTGGAGGTCGTTTACTCAATATTCAAATCTTAGTCCATTTCTCCAACTTAAGGCTTCTGAAATGACAATTTTCTTTCCAAATCAACTCTAAACTTCCCGAAATTCAGTTCCGACCACGCCTACAAGTCATAATACCTGAATCGAAGCTGCTCATGACCCCAAACTGCTGAACGACGCGCTAGAGCTCAAAATGATGGATCAGGTCGTTACATTCTCCCCCACTTAAACAGACGTTCGTCCTCGGACGTGCCAAGAACTGCTCTGGAGTTATCTGAAATCAGTGTTTAACACCTCGAGCACCTGCACGTGCTACCACAACCTAGTTGAGTACATTAGCTTGATCAAATCTGAAGATTTCTTCTTTTCTCCATATAATTAGCTCAGAACCTAGTTCCAACACCTGAAATTTCTCTGTCAGGCCTAGTTCCATTATATAAACACTGTATCAACTACCACACGCTATACCAGAACATGACTGCATACCTTCGCTGAATTAGCACCATGCACCGCATAATTCCCCACCCGACCACAACGACGCTCCCTGAACCTTAATAACCAAAATCCCATGAATCAGATGCTCCCAAGGCATCTTATGACATATATATATATATATACATCCTGCTATAATGTTGGCGATACCACCACAACGGAGGAGACGGGTAGAAATCCATAACCAACTGCAGAGTTAACAAATCATTGAATATCTCATCTTGACTAGAATCATCACCTCATTATGGACCAACCGTTGGCAATTGTCCTTCAATGTATTTCACATAATCTTATCGCACTGATCCCCGATTCAATAATCTCGTCTTGCCTAGTATGAACTGCTCAGACAATAAATCGCCCCAACATGACCAACACTCTTACATGACACTACAACGCCAATAGGCCATAACTCGAACATGATACATGAAGAAATGACATAGGAAAAGACCACCCTACTCACGCAACTTATTATGAACTCTTCTCGGAATATAGAAAGCAAAACACAAGAAAATAAATATAGGAATCTTACTCACCATCATACTGCTGCGGCGTGCAACCCGATCAGAATAACATACCCATGGAGGCATGCCACCCAGTCCCATCATAAAATTCACATAAGGAAATATACACGGAGCTGAATTGCTCACTATTACAAATTACTGAATATCGATCATAAGCACGCTAAGTGCATAACACCATCCTAGGGAGACTGATAAGGCCACATGCTACAAAACTTAAGCACAACTGAGGTGCGATATATATACTCTGAATCTCAAGAGCTCCCCCGCTCGCATAACATCATCATTACACGGAGACTTAACACATAAGGATCTATTAAGTCATTTCCCAACTCACACGACACAATCACAACATTACATGAATTTGACGAAGACGGAACAACACCTGATATCCCAACCCCCCTCCTTGAGGAGAGTGATACTGAAATGAACATATCTGCCCCACATGAAGATCATAATCATATTTAAATCCATCCACAAACATCGAGCCTACCCTGCTCGCACCAAACTAAGCTAATAGCTTTACCTGGGTCCATATTAACCCACTTTCTCTCATAATATGCGAGAACAACCATCATAGTCGGGAAAATCACCCCACAATCCACAACCAAATGAACCAAACGCCTTCCAGGCATAAATTCTCAAATAAGCAATATTGCACTTCCTTAAACTCAGTCCAAATCTTCAATCCATTAAGTGACTACATGTCACACTTATACATTCTTCTCGTGGTTACGCTCCCACGACCTTCCACACCAGGTAACAAGTATGCACATCCGCATCACCGACCACACTAATACTGCACAACACATTAAGAACCCACGACCAGGGTACAAAGCCCCCTTTTCACCGAATAATGATCTCGGTGACACTGAAGATAACACCAGCTAACTCTGGACTCTCAAATCACTTTTTCTTGCTCATCCGAGATCATGACATCCTTTCTAACACCGAACAGCAAATCTCGACTCTTACTCCCAGTTACATACTGCTCACCGCACCTCCCATGCCAATACGAGATAGTGCAAGAATTTCATCACAACTTTTGATCCACCAATCGGGTGAGAACTTAATCA
Source organism: Nicotiana paniculata (assembly GCA_005239505.1). Lineage (NCBI taxonomy): Eukaryota > Viridiplantae > Streptophyta > Magnoliopsida > Solanales > Solanaceae > Nicotiana > Nicotiana paniculata. The sequence goes on along the minus strand of ML305480.1, from coordinate 8,904 downwards.
CATAGAACCCTTTTACTTAACTCAATTCAAGAGGACCATCACAACACTCGAGTGAATTCTCACAATCACCCAACATGCAAATCCTTAAGTAGCGGTCTATACCACCATAACCCTTCTGGGATCCGCCTACTCCTGACATGCCATAATACTTGAATGCTTCCAAATAAAAATCTATTTTGACGGCTGATATGTCTCGCATACACCGACGCAAACCACATGCATAACTTCAATCACATCGAAGGAACTGATCGCTACGGAAAATGTGCCGTTTCAACCATGGTTAATCTATCTATCTTTTTTTAATCATCTTCAATTGTTTCAGGAATAATAGTAACTTCCTCCAACTCGTAGCGAACTCAACCCTCACTCATCCCGAGTGACCTTGATTTACGAGACCATGCTGCCTGAATCCCGCAACCCGTCTCGTACCCTCCTGATAGTCTTTCTAGTATCCGGAGTTCATTTCTCTCACTCCTCTAATACTATCCTGCATGCTGAAAATAACATAGAAACCCAACCACCTTCTTTTTTTTCCTCAGAAATCACTCTGCAAAAGCTCGATTCTCGATCATACTGCTGCCTGAAACCCCTAAATGCCGCATTCTTAACTTTTGAATTCACTAGGACCGCTATTGAGAGTTACCCAATCTGACTGGTCCCGAATACAATCAACTCCAAGGCTCTCCTAGCACAAGAACACCCTTTTCAACTATCCTTACAACTCGCCTATGCCTTAAGCATAAATTTTGAATCTTCGAAAGACTAACCCTGGTATGACAGAGCCAACTTTTGCACACATTCATCAAATCCCACGTAAAATTATCATTTTACCCCTTTCCCTTAGCTGTGATAACTTCCCAGCACACCGACAATCCGCAACCCCATGAGAAGACAATCCTACAACCCAACTGCAGATGGTGGGACTCCCCCACTTAGCCCGAAGCTACTCCTTGCACCACTATAGACCGTACCGAGATCCTTTCTCCTTTGTTAACATGATCTTGCTCAACCAATCCGTCCAATCCTTTCAAATTCTCTTGTTAGCACTCCCTAAATACTCAAATTCTCTAGCATCATTCACACATTCTGCCTCCTACCGAATAGCCACTAGAATCCCTCGCAGAAACTTGCAACCATGCCACCGCTAACCTATTCACAGGAGCTAACCCACCTGTGGAAATCACCCGCGGACACCTTCCAACGATGCTGAAATGCATGCTCTCTGCGACATTAATACCCCATCCTATGCCCTGCTTCATTTACCAACTTTACTAGTCCGTCCGCTCCTCATGCACTAAATGTGTGTCAATATCTTCAAATTCCAAGCTATGTTGGCGCTTCCCCACTTTGCGACTGCTTGACTTCCGCTTCTTACACCTGGCCTCCTAGAAATTGAACCGCCGCCTAGCTTCAATTCAATACCATTCTCTGCCAACCTTATTCTTCAATAATCCTTCACCATACTCTGGCCCCATGCACCCGAAGAAACCATGGCACTGACGAACTTAACACATTTCATTCGATCAAGGACGACGATAACACGTCACAGGTGAATACTCCACCTTACTTGAAACAGCAAGTCTTACTAATTTATCAATCCAAAACCTGGCCACTCATAATCCAAATGCCTCTAAGTTCTCAGAAACACAACAACCGAGCTGAAACAAGATAACATTCTTCTACATGGCAACAACAACAGCCCCAACCAACTACACATGGAAAACATCTCGCACCATATCTGTAGCACCATATCAATTCCTCAAATTCCCAATTTGTGGCAAGCGCTTCGCGACGCGTAAGATTGAGTAGGAATAACTTAGGCATAAGCCTTAAAAGAATCAAATCACACGATGAGGAATCAAGAAGGGAAGTACTCCTAACAACCCTGCAGCTTCTCGAAGATAAGTACAGACGTCTCCGTACCGATCCGCAAGACTCTACTAGACTTGCTCATGGCTCATGAGACCTACGGGAACCTAGCGCTTTGATACCATGTTGTCACGACCCAAAATCCACTAAGGTCGTGACGGCGCCGGACACTACTATCAGGCAAGTCAATCATTAATTTGTTGAGATAAATCCATGTTTTAACATTTATGAAAAACATTACCTTCCACTTTATTACATAGTAATTAAATAAAAGTCCGTTAAGTAAATACAATGGTTTAAATATTCCATTTTAGCAATTATATCCCAAACACACCCTAGAACCCGGTGTCACGAGTACATGAGCAATTTCTAAGAATTTATACAATCATCACAAAGCTTGTCTGAAATACAAATTAGACAAGGAATTTAAAATGAAAATAAATACAGTACGAGGGAGACTCTGTCATCTGCGGATCGCCTTCGGATGGTGCAGCTCGCCTAAGTCTCCAAACTAGTCATGTCACTATGAAAGTACCTGTGCAATAAAAATGCACAACAAGTGTAGCATGGTACAAAAACAACGTGTACTCAGTAAGTCTCCTACCTAACCTCAGAGAGGTAGTGACGAAAGGTCGAATTAGACATTCACTAAGGTCTAGCAAATTAATTTAACAACATATGATGAGCGTGGTAGTCATGTAAAGGTAGTAAAGCAGCAAATATATAAGGCACTGAAATCCAAGTAAATACTGGAAGTAAACAAACAGTTACCACTTCCTCATTTCCCCCAAATATCTTAAATAAAACAATTACTTCTTTATTATTCCCCAAAAATCTTATCACTTCAAAATCCATGAAAAAACATTTAACAACCTAGAATGCGCATACGGGATAAGGACAACTGACCTGAGTCATCATAATAATCATCTTTGTGCACTGCCGAGGGTCGAACGGCCCGTACCATAAGTGCACCTTTCAATAAAATAATCATGTCTATTCATTGCCGAGGGTCGAACGACCCCAACCATAAGTGCATTTTTCAATCCGTCGTCGCGTACAGCCCGCTCCCATGACAGTGGGGGAAATAACACTCCGCTCGCGGAATGTAAATTGCGAAGCGGTCATATGCATTCATGCACAATCAATAGTCCACCCCGAATACATCGGGAAAACACAAGTACTCATGTAAAGGACATATTTCTCTTTTAAAAACCACAAAATAGTATTTAAATCCTTTCTCGAAATTCATTTTCCAAGTTTAATAATATTCAATAATATCACCTTATCAGGCATGCTAGTGGGTCCTAGACTACCCGGGCATGGCATAATAGTAGCTACGTACAGACTCTCGTTACCTCGTGCGTACGTAGCCTCCGAAGATAATTGCACATACTAAATTAGTCCACCTAGGGAGGCAATTCCCCCTCACAAAGTTAGAAAGGAGACTTACCTCGCTCCGAAGTCCCATAACCGGCTTCCAAGCCCTTTCGACAACTCCAATGGATGCAAAACGCCCCAAAACTACCAAATAACTGGCAAAGCAATGAAAATTCATCCTAATACTTGCAACAAATTCAAATTATATACTTTCCCAACTCCGCTTGGTGAATTGACCATAATGCCTTCGGGCCACGTGCACGGTATCCGAAATTTCTCGAATACATATTCTACCCATTGCCTTATTAACTCAAATACACAATTTACTCTAAATTCCATGCTCAAATTCGTGGTTAAAATCCAAATACAAATTTCTAGGTTTCTTTAAGATTTTTTCCAATTTTCCTACAAATTCTCATGTATAATTCCATGAAATAACCTTGTATTTAACTTAGAAACATGAAGGAAATAATTACCTTCTGATCCTTGATGAAAACCCTCTCTTGAAGCTCCTCAAAAATCATCCAAACCAAAAGAAATGGAAGGAAATGACCAACAATCTCGGTTTTAAAACATTCTGCCCAGGCCATTTTCCGCACCTGCGATCCAACTCTCGCACTTGCGATTCCGCAGGTGTGACCAAACCTCCGCACTTGCGGCTTTCCTCAGCTCAAGCGAACTTCTCACCTGCGCTCCATAGCCCGCATCTGCGACTTTTCAGGTGCGGAAATATCATCGCACCTGCTCTCCCAGCCAGACCACCACTTCTTCGCACCTGCGGCGCCATAGCCGCACCTGCGGCCCACTAGATGACAACAATTCTAGCCTTCTTCTAACTTCAAATATTGATCTGTTAATCACTCGGAATCCACCCGAGGCCCCCGGGACCTCGTCCAATTATACCATCCTGTTCCAAAACATAATTTGGACTTGCTCGAGGCCTCAAATAACATCAAACAACATCGAAACCGCAACTCGCACCCAAATCCCAACTTTATGAACTTAATTTCCAACTTCTACATACGATGCCGAAACCTATCAAATCACGTCTGATTGACCCCAAATTTTGCACACAAGTCATATTCGACATTACGGACATGCTCAAACTTTCGGAATCGTATTCCGACCCCGACATTAAAATTTCCACTTCCGGCTGGATTTCTCAAAAACCTTCAAATTTCTATCTTTAGCCAAATGACTTCAAAATGACCTACGGACATCCGAATTCACTTCTGATCCCGCTCCCAACTCCAGAATCACCATATAAAGCTATTTTCAGACTCGGAATCCCAAACGGACATCAATAACATTGAAATGCCTCACAGCCCAAACTCAGGAAATTCCTTAAAAAATGCTGACTTCCACAATATACGCCGAACGATCCCGAGTTATCCAAAACCCGATCCGGACATACGCCCAAGTCCGAAATCATCATACGAACCTGTAGGAACCTTCAAATCCTGATTCTGAGGTCATTTAATGAATATTCCAATCTCAGTCCATTTCTCCAACTTAAGGCTTCTAAATTAATATTTTATTTCCAAATCAACTCTAAACTTTCGCGAAATTCAGTTCCGATCACGCCTACAAGTCATAATACCTGAAACGGAGCTACTCATGACCCCAAACTTCTGAACGACGCGCTAGAGCTCAAAACAACCGGTCGGGTCGTTACTTTTAATAAAATCAGTAAAGCATAATTATCCTCCCTCATCACTATCTTATATTTATATTCTCCCTATACACCCTTATCACATTCATATATATATATATATATATATATTTTCCATTCCCACCCTTATCACAGTCACATATATTTATTTCCCTGTCCACCCTTATCACAGTCATATGTATTTATTTCCCTGTCCACTCTTATCACAATCATATATATTTATTTGTATATTTATCAAAAACTTTCACAATTCAGGCCAAACCTTTCACAACACATTTATCTCAACAATTATAAACAGAAAATTGTACTTCTCATAAACTCATCAATATTATCAGAAAAATGGAACCAACAGGTATATATATATATATCGTAAAACAATGTCAACCCACTCAACCTTTATGTAGACGTAAACATTGTAGCAAAGATGAGAATAACTTTACTATAATTACAGATCCATGTACAAACATGGTCAACTACAAGACAATATGCAATCAAAATCTCTAGTGAACTACAAAATGCATGTAACAAATGTGAAAACATGAATGACTATTTGATTTATAAGTATATCAAGAATATGGACTCTGGAATCAGTACGACTCTTTCAATGCACAAAACCTGGTCTAAAGCATCCCATTTTAAGATCCTAAATTACTCAACGGAATCAAGCACCATCTTAAGCTAACCAGATTATGGTAGACTAAGAGAAGCATATATATACTCAGTGCATACCTAGTAGCATTTCCCTCTTATTTACGTGAGGAGCTCTCTATAAACCAAGTAATACACTAATACTTTTCCAAAAATAATTTCAACCAGACTTAACAATAAATTAACAAGCCAAGTAATCATAGAAACAACAATGGACATGAAACAATTGTAACCCGATCAATTAAATTGAAAACGGGGAGGGGATCATGTAAGCAGACAATTTGGTGGTGCATAGATACTCGTCACCTCACCGATACACCACTCACATGAAGTTTCACATAACAATTTATTTGGAAATTCCTATTCCCTCAAGTCAAGGTTAAACCAAGCACTTACCTCAATTTCGCAGGTCTCACTGTTCAATTATAGCTTTCCTCTTGAATTCACCTCCAACACACTCGAATCTAACCATAATTAACTTAATATCATTAATTAATGCTAAAGGAAATAACCTTACTGAAAATTATAATTTTTCCTAAATGTTCTCAAAAAAGTTAAAACCCGGGTCGGGGCCCGCTTGGTCCAAACTCGGGGTTCGGACAAAATTACGTTTACCCATTCACCTACGAGCACGAATATATAATTATTTTCGAAATACGATCTAAATTCGAGGTAAAGATTCGATTTTTACAAAATTTCCTAATTCTACCCAAACCCTCAATTTTTATCATGAAAATTCTTAGTTTTTGATTTAAAAGTGATGAAAAACATTGGGTAATTGAAATATAACCAAAAAAACGAGCAAAGAACACTTACCCCAATCCCTATGGTGAAAATCGCCCAAATCCGAGCTCCCCAACTCAAAATATGACCGAATGAACAAAACCCTAGTTTTATATATTTTTCTGCCAGCTATTCTGCCTCCTTTCTCATACCAAACGATCCTGATAGTTGATTTTTTTTTGTCTCCAGTGGATTCCTTGTGAAATTCTAGTCAATTTAGGCTTTTGAATCACTCAAATTGTCCTTATAATGAATGAGATATGTAGATTTTAGTATTTGCAAATAGTGCAGATTTTTACATACTCTGTCAGTGGCAATTTCGTAATTAATCTGAAAATCTGGCAACCTTAGTAAAATGACCATAAAATCCTCATACGATATCCAAATTCAACGATTCTTTTTGCTACGCGTCTGTAATTATTATACGGATCGAATACATCATTCAAAACAGAAATCGGAGATCATTTGTTCAATATGATATCGTTCATGCTTGAAGAAACAACGTCGAAACATAAGAAAGAACGAGCGCAACACAACCTAAACCTATTCGAAACTCACCCGCATTCTCCCTCAGTCATTTTTACTCTCCACGTTCGCGAGTGAAGTTTTGTGAACGCGAAGATCAACTCTTCAGTATACTAGAAAATAGCAAAACAACAGAGAATTCTCAGTGTAAAACATCTCATAACCTATCTGAAACTCACCCGAGCCCTCGGGGCTCTAAACCAAACATGCACGCAAATATAAAAGCATCATGCGGACTTGATCGTGCAATCAAATCATGAAAATAACATGTAAAACTATGAATTAAACCTCAAAACTAATCATTTTTCTCAACAACACTTCAATTTCACTATTTCTCAACCGGATGTCTGAATCACATCAAATAAACTCCGATTCTCACCAAACTTCACAGTCAGTATTCAAATACTATAAAAAAATCTGTATCGGGCTCCCGAACCAAAATACGAGCCCGATACCAATGGTTTCAACATTAATTCTTTTCTTTATTTCATTAATAATTCAACAAAACAACTTCTTTCAAAAATTGATTTCTAAGGCTTGGGACCTCGGAATTCATTTCCGGTATATGCCCAAGTCCAATATTTTACTGCGGACCTCCTGAGACCATCGAAATACAAGTCCGTTTACTTAAAATGTTGACTCAAGTCAACTAAAATCAAAATTTAATTCGAAAAATTAATATTTCTTATATTTTCACATAAAAGCTTTCCGGTTTTCACGCCCCGACTGTGCACGTAAATAGAGGTAATTAAAGTTAGTCTTTTTATGTCTTATAAGCCTAGAACAGAGTCTAAATTCATAAAATGACCCCTTGGGTCATCACATATTCACCCTCGATGTGGAGCATTCAGATATTATATGGTTTTGGTAGATGCATCTACAAGATGGTCACATGTGTGCTTACTATCAACTCACAATATGACATTTGCGAGATTGTTGGCTCAAATAATAAAGCTAAGAGCACAATTTCCAGATTTTGCAATTAAGACAATTCATCTTGATAATGCTGGTGAGTTTATATCCCAAGCCTTTAATGATTATTGTATATCAACTGGGATAACAATTGAGCATCCGATTTCTCATGTTCATACACAAAATGGTCTAGTGGAATCATTGATCAAATGCCTTCAATTAATTGCTAGACCAATGCTTATGAGAACAAAACTTCACATTTCAGTATGGGGTCATGCTATTTTGCATGCAACAACACTTATGCGGATAAGGCCCACAAGTTATCACAATGTCTCCCCTTTGCAATTGGCTTTTGGTCAAGAGACAAATATTTTCCATCTTAGATCATTAGTTGTGCGATATATGTTCAAATTGCTCCATCAGGACGCACAAAGATGGGTCCTCAAAGAAGGTTGGGGATATATGTTGGATATGAATCTCCTTATATTATAAAATATCTAGAGCGGACGACTGCTGATTTATTTATGGCAAGATTTTCTTATTGCCATTTTGATGTATCAGTATACCCAGCATTAATGGGAGAAAATAAGCAGCTAAAAAGGAGATAGATTGGAATGCATTATCACTGTCTCATTTAGATCCTCGAACAAGTCAATGTGAACAAGAGGTTCAAAAGATTATTCATTCACAAAATATTGCAAATCAATTGCAAGATGCATTCACTAACCTACCAAGGGTGACTAAGTCACATATTCCAGCTGCTAATGCTCCAATTCGAGTTGATATCCCAGTAGAACAATCAACTAAAGCAAATGAGTCTAATCCATGCTTGAAACGTGGTAGACCATTCGGTTCTAAAGATAAAAATTCTCGAAGAAGAAAAGAAGCAAATGATCAAAGTAATCATAACATGGAGGTAGTGGCTCAAGAGGAGCCCCAAGACGTAACAAATGATAAGACCTTAGGGAGGTCCAGGTACCTGAAAATAATAAGAATGAAGAGATATCAATAAGTTATGTCTCAACGGAAAAAAGATGGAACCGAAATAATATTGCTATCGATAACATTTTTGCTTATAATGTTGCTATTGAAATAATGCAACAAGATGAGGATCTTGA
>ML305479.1:1466-18611 GCA_005239505.1 Nicotiana paniculata | reverse complement strand
CCCCTCATACCCCTCAGAACTCAAAGTCTAACACCTCCCAAACACCCACAGATCATCTCTCTCATCTATCTCTCTAACCCTTCGCAAACCCTAGCCGCCTCACCAGGTTCCGCCGCCTTCCGACCACCAGACCTCCACCAATCGACCCCAACTTCTCACCAGACGATCGTCGCCTCCCTCTTAACACCGTCACACCATTAGTTTCCCCAAAAAATCACTCGATTGTGAGTAATTTCGGATCTAGAAACGGTCAAAACCCTAGAACATGCAGAAATGATCCCAAGCGACTCTGTGACTCAAACTTACATGAGTCGATGGTTCTCGACGAGAACCGTCGATTCATGTGAGTAAGGGTCACTTTTGGAGGTCGCCGTAGTCCGGCCTAACTCCGGCTAGTCGTCGTAGTTCGTCTAAACCCCTCAAACGGGTATTCCCCACTTCCTCTCTACGTGTTTCTTGATTGATAGCATGAATAGGCCGTAGTTTACTCACTGTTTTCCTTTATTTTCTTTTACCTATTCATGTTTTCCTTTTTTTAGTTTAAAGTCCCAAATGCATTTAGCTTAGGTTTTTATCACTATTTTGTATGATTTAACTGTTCAAGTTTAGTAATTTGTATGACCAAGATTAGCATTAGGTTTTTGTTTAGTTTCCTTTCTCTGCTAATTTCCAGACATCTTTATGTTGGTGAATTCTGTCAATAAACAAGCATGAACAACTGATTGATTAAATCCTTGAATTCATATGTTGAAATGCTTGTAAGTAAAACAACATCTATTGGTTGTTTTGCTCGTATTTTGTTTGAGGATGTCGTTTGATTTAGCCTTGATCTTGATGCCTATGTTATTAGTCTCAATTAGATGTTAACTTCCAATTAATCATAGTTCAAATTTCAACTCTTAGGTTAGATTCGCATATTCAAGTAACTTAAACAAACTAATTCCCCCTAGGCTCATGTGAAACTTGAACAGACCTTAATACAAGAAAACTAACTAAGTCTAACAACTTAGTTAACTCTCATTAATCAACCAAAATCCTAAACAAGTTGAAATCAGTTAATAATTAGAAAAGTAATCAACCAATTAGGCTAAAACTCAGTTCTAAAACAATGTTTGGTAATGATTTAACCTAGACTTATCAAGACTAATTTAGTTAACAATAATTTCCCATAACCACTTGTTTAATAGATTGACCTAGTCTAATAGTCTCTTAAACAACTAACTAAGTCATAAAACCTGTCCAGGATAACTTGTTAGGATTAATTAGCTAAAACAGATTAGTTAACCTGAGCTTAATAATTGATCATGTTTCTGATTTTAGGTAATCGAGTTGAATTAACCAAATTGAATCACTTAAACTTAGGATAAGGAGTTAAGCTAATTGGCCTAAATTAATTAACATGTTAAACCAGAGTTAATACCTAATGATCCTAGTTAAGTAGTAAGCTAACTAGGGTTAACTAACCAAGTCAAGTAATAACCCAAGTGAGTTTGACCCTAATTACCCAATGGTAAATTCAGGGACTCCAAGGGGGTATATTAGATAATGTAGTTTAGGAAATTAGAATTTTAAGGGTAGAAGGGTCTTTTTATGGGTAGGACAGTTCTAGAATAGGGGCAGCTGTCCCAAAGATAAGGTTGACAGCTGCCCTATGTACTGTTGGGTACTGTTTTTCAGCTTTTGGATAGGGAATATTCCAAAGAATATCCCATTCCCAAGTATCCTATAAATAGACCCTCTTTTTAGAGATGAAGGACCCCTTTTTCCACTCTTTAAGCTGCTGGAATATAGAATCCTCCTTATTCAGAAATATTTTTTCCATTAAAAAGGTTTTGAAAAGAAGACTATTATTAGAAAAAAAAATCTGATTTTTTTTTTTTTTTTTGAAAACAAGTTCGTAAATAGATGGCCTAGTTCAGCTGCTATCTTCTCTTTTTCTGGATTTTTGGATTTCTGGAAGTTTCCTTCAAACATTCATACTCAAGATTTCTGGGTGTATTCTTACTGGACTGTTTGGTTTTCTTTGGGTTTCTGTTTGCTGCTGCTGATCTCTCTTCCTTCTTGATGTTTATTGTTCATACTTGACCTTCATTTGGTCAAGTATCTTTTGCTATTTTTTTTTTCTCTTAAAAGGTATGTATCAGCTCATCTCTTCTTAATGAAATTTTTTGACTAGAATCCTCATCTTCTACTCATTGTATAAAACTGGCTGTTCTTGATAAGCGAAGTTATTGTTTCTGTTTTGTTAGATGTGGCTGTGTAGATGTTTATTGGCATGATAATGACTTTTTGAGTGTGATAGGTAATGTCTTGATGTTAGTATTTCTCCTGCTGGTGCATGATTGTTTGCTTCAGATTATATGTATATAAATGTGGTGAATAATTATAGTTCTATAATAGAACAAGCTGCACTAGGATGGTTGAATCTGGCCTTTTCTATGGTCAAATTCTTTCCCTAAGAGTGCACAAAATATGCTTTCAATTGAATCTCTTTGGTCAATAAAGAGATTCAACAAGCAAATCTCTAGATAGGTTAGTATTAGCACTAGGGTAGATGAGTTTGACTTGTTGATAGTCAAATTCACCCCTATAATAGTGCACAAAATAGCAGTGTAGATGGCCTAAATTCACCCTTTAAAAGGGTGTACAACATGTAATCAAGAAGGGCTGTAGAGTAAAGAATCTGAACCCTTGTATGGTCTGATTCATTCTCTAAAAACCCAAGAACAGTCAAAGTGTTCAAATGAATATTGGTTGAAGTATTGGTATGGTTGTTAGAAATGTCAAGCAAGTTTGTATCTCTGGGTTTGAATCAGACTCTCACTTATAGTCCGATTCAATCTAAGAAAAAATGCATAAAACATGTTGCCTTTTTTTCTACTGAATCTGTAATTGCTTTTTAAAATCTGGTTGTTGATATATGTGTGATTATAACAGTAGAATTATCTCTTAGAGTCTTCTGTGATTAATTCTATATCCCTGAAGTCATAATAGAGTCATTAGCTAGCATTAAAGGGTAGTGAATCTGACCCTTTAAATGGTCAAATTCACCCCATAAGATGCTTATATATGTTGGTTTGGACGATTTAGATCTTATGTCACTGTGCGAGCAGCATGTAAAGAGTCGAATCGAATCTCTGTAATGATCAGGTTCATTCTTTTACAGTACATATGAGTTATGTATGGCCCAGTTGGGGACTAAAAGCTGAAAAATACAGATCCTAAAAGCATGAGAGTTGTTCGCTTTCACAGGAGCAGTAGATAATCTTGTTCCTTGTATTTTCTTATTATTAGAATTTGCATATTTAATCAAGAACAATGTAATAGCGTAATTATAACTCTTTTTTTGTATATACTTTTATTTGTAATAAGGATTGGACTGTACACTTAATTTCAGTTTTATTCATGTTTTCCTAAAAATTCGAATTTACATTCTATCTATTATGAAAATGACATTAGGCAAAGAACGTTTGTGAAATCTGTAAAAAACACTCCGCTGGATCTCAAAAAATGGTTGTCTCGAAGTTTAGTTAGAGTTTCGACATAAATAAAGTCAGTAGATTATCTTCAGTCTATTTTGTGTCTTATAAATCTACGAAAAATCAATGTATACATGTGTGAATGTTAAGCCTTTAGAAACATGAGATCAGGTTGTTTAAAATTGGTAAGAATCACTGTCTCAAAAATTAATAAGACTGCATGTGGTTCGATCTTTTGCTAGAAATCATAAAGTAGCATGATTTTACCTTGCCAATCCATTTCAGAACTAATGAGTATTTTAGATTTATGTTTAGGTTGCCTAAGATTGGAAAACCAGAAAATGCGTTGTGTTATGCTTCTAAGTGTATGTGTGAATGAACATGTATTTTGATTACCACATTTCCTGTTTTGAAAAGTAAAGATTATCAAGACTTAGTTGGATTTCCTAAACTACTGACCTCCCTATAAATTAGCCACAATTAGGACTGGCCAAAAGAGTTAAATGATAACTTGGGCTAAATATGGCCATAGCCCAAGATTTGTGTCCTTTAGAATTTAAGCTTAAACAATCTTCCACATATCCTTTAGGTTAAAAAATACATCTTTAGGTTGAGATTTGGAAAAGAATCCACTATTATCTCAAATTACCATAAACTACATTTGGGAGTGGCAACTCATGCCACCGACCCTCATTCCAAAAAACTAATAAAACGCATATAGCAGCCACGGATGCATTTCATGTGACGTGATTACCATGTGTTCAAAAACAACAAGTGTACGCCATTGTAACTTGTCCAAGATAAATCCATAAATGTCCTAATTGAATTTAAAGCTAAAATGCACTTTCAAATAGAAAACATAAAGAATAATCAAACATCGCCTCAAATAGGCACTTTAAAACTTTCATGACCATAGTCTTGACTACGTAATCACACTCAGGTGCGACAACTCATGTCCCCGTCTACAACTTCGAACACTAATAAAATCACACGTTGTAAATTGCGGGTGCATTTCATGTGGTGCATTTACAATGTGTCCAAAAGGACAAGTGCACGCCATCGTGACTTGTTTCAGAATAATTCAAAATATTAAAAGCGGTTAAAAAGTGAAGAAGGCTAAAATGCACAATAAGTTTAAAAATATGTAAATAATTAGATAACTAGGCCAAATATTAATAGTTAAGCGACCGTGCTAGAACCACGGAATTCGGGAGTGTCTAACACCTTCTCCCGGGTTAACAGAATTCCTTACTCGGATTTCTAGTCGCAGACAACTTAAAACATAGTCAAAATTTCCTCGGTTTGGGATTTTAAAATAAAACGGTGTCCCGGAGCATCGTCAAAAATCCGGGTGGCAACTCTGAAATAATAAGCAAATCCCAAAATCGAATATTGTCACTTTAATTGGAAAAAATCCCTTATTACCCTTCATCAATCCTGGGGTGGTAAAAAAAGGAGGTGTGACAGCTCTGGCGACTCTACTGAGGACCGAACCCAGAATCTCTGGTTCAGGGTTTAAGAAGTCGAGCTTATATAACTGTTATGTTTTGGCTTTTATTGTCTGATTTTATGTGTTTAAACCTGACGTGCTAATTGCCATATTTACCGCTTTGATATTTATCAGATAGGATATAAACTGTGCTGAAACCCCTCTTCTCTCTGAGTCTTCTAAATCATCTAGGAAGTGTGCACTTCATGTGACTTTTTTTCTGTTAGAGTTATATCCAAATTTTAGAATGAGGTACGGACAATTTGCAAAGCCGGTGAGGCTTCGTTATTCCTGGTACGCCCCCCCCCCCTCCCCCCGGCTCGAGCTGTCCGCTCGGGTAAGCCTGGTCTAGAACAAAACCCCAGGATTTAAACTTAGTATAACATAGACTCATGCCGGATCCCTAGTAGGAACGATTATTTGCATCACGTGCATTTGACTTAGGGGACTCAACACAGGGGCTGGGTCCGTCTAGGACAGGTGTACCCAAAAATAAAAGACTACCCTGATGCATCTTACCTGCTACGTATGCATTTAGTTGTTTCAGCTTGTGTATTGACCGGCTAAAAAAAAACGAACAGAAAAACCAAGAGTGAGGTAGAAAATAAAATTCACCTTATTTTGAAAATCCTCGTATTTATCCCGAGACTCTGCCAAAATTTCTAAAAAAATAATTATAATAATATTCCAAAACAAAGTGAGTAGATGTGTATTTTTAATCAGTCGAGATTTTCTCGAACTACTCATTGTTTGATTCTCACCGGTGTGGGATACGTAGGCAACCCTCATCGGGTCCAACTCTATTTTTCAAAATAAAAGGATATAGTCCTAAATAAAATTAGGTGACGCCATTACTGCCTGATTGCCCAAAATGGGGCACCGGAAGGCCGTTTTTGCAAAAGTGGCCGCATGTGGTTTGTCTTTAAATTTCGACCCAATATGCAAACACAACCGTAAAAACTTCCTACCCGAAGTATTGAAGGGACGTATTCTCAAAGATGGCCCATTTTTCTTTATTACAAAACCCTTTGCAAAAATAACACTTTTCAGAATTTTTGTGGTTTTAATCAAAAAACGAATGTGCAAGATGAATACAGTTGAAAACATTCCCTTCAGGGCAGTCGAGGAAATCCCTTTAGGACTCCATATGTGGTGGAGCGACTTGGGGGAAGCTAGTAGAAAGTCTGTTATGAAAGCTTTAGGGGGACTTACTGGCCTTTTAAGAATCAAGTCGAGGTTGGACATCGTCGAAGTTCTAATACCGTTTTGGGATCCCACCCACAACGTGTTCCACTTTTCAGACTTTGAATTGACGCCCACGCTAGAGTAAATAGTAGGGTATGCTGGTCTCAATGACAATCTTAGAAGACGGTACCCAGTGGCACCTAGGGCGGTGACTCCACATAAGTTCTTGGATCTGTTGAGAATTAGTCGGGACGTCCAAGACCCACACCTGTCTGAAGGTTTCTGCACTTTCTACTTTCTTTACAAATGTTATGGAGATCCCCGAGGTTATGAGGCTAATAACACTGGTCTAACTCACAAAGATCAGGCTAAATGGGAAGCCCGCCGGGGGCTGGCTTTTGTGATAGCATTCTTGGGTACCTTGATTTGCCCCAGAAGTGACGGATGCATAGATATCGGGCTTGTGGGAATGGCATATTTCATGATGAAAAAGTCCAATGGCACACTTATACCAATGGTCTTAGCCGAGATTTACTCTAACAATTTGCCAATCTGGGGGAAAGTTCTTTGAGGGGTGCAACTTGCTTCTGCAAATCTGCTTGATCGAGCACCTCTGTCACCGCCCAGGATACATGAACTACGGCTTAACCGGTTTGAATTGCATCGAGTGACATGGTACTCGGTTAAAGGGCCACAAATTTCCTGAGGGCACGGAAGCATGGCACTCATACTTAAGTTCACTGACTGCCGACCAAATCGAGTGGACGTTCGGGTGGCTCCCTGTCAGTGAGGTTATCAACATATCTGCCGAGGTTTGCTAACTCCTATTAATGGGACTGCAAAGCATTCATCCATATGCCCCACACCGAGTCTTACGCCAGTTGGGGAGACAATAGGGTGTTCCCCATGACGAGGATTTAAGCCAACAAGCCATTGAGTTATGTCCGAGAGCTGTATTTCCTGAAGGCAGGGTCCGTCAAATCTGGAACGAGTGCAGGTTGTTAGAACCCCAAACTCAGGTGAGAGATTTATATAAAGTGGAAGTGTAGCCCACCTACACTTCTTGGTATGGCATAAGAGGTAGGGAGCATCGAGAGAAAGAACGGCCCGCAAAGAGACCCCACGTGAAACAATTCACTGAGCAAACACGAGCATTGGGCTTGGTTAGAAAAGGAAAACAGCTACCGAGCCACCATAAGCAAGTGGAAGCCCAGGTCAGGGAAATCAAGTTTGAAAACATTCTACATACTGCCACAATTGAAGGGGAGAAAAATAGATTAGCCCAAGGAAATGAAGTTCTTCGGGCCCAGATACAGGAATTAAAAATAGTTGCTGAGAACCCAGAGAGAAGCAGAACTGATGAAAGGCTTATCAACAGCCTGAGGCATAAAGTGTGCAGCTATGGGAATGATCTAGACAAAGCTGAAGAAGAACTGGCCGGAGTTCGTGCAAGATTAACCAGAAGTGCAGAGGAAAGAACAGAGTTTGTCCAGAGACTAAAAAGGAAATATGACCAGGAAGTCATAGGCTTGAAGGAAAAGTTGGCCTTCCTCGAGAACGAAATGGTCAAACAGGCAAAAAGATTTAAGACAGAGAGGGAACAGTGTTATGCCATGGTGGCTCAGTTGGAAAAAGAGTTGCAACAATGGCAAGAGTACAGTCACAAAGACGCGCAGACTTTAGAGGCGAGATCCCAGCAAATCGGGCGCCTACTTAAAGAAAAAGGTGTCATCAGGTGAAGGGTCCATGAGATAGCTGACTACATCGTCACCAAATGCCAGGAATGCGAAGATATGACTCGGACCACCTTCTTCTCAGCGGTTATGATCTTCGTCCACAAGATAATGGACGACCTTTACCGCCTCCAGCAAGACATAGCACGCAGGCCCGTGGCAAGGCCGAATGATGCCCCACCGGCCCCTGGAGCAACGGAAGCACTGATGTATTTTTGATGTTTTTCGAGTCTGTATTTCATTTTTTTTCTAGTTGTAGTCATGTCTGAGTCCACATCAGTTTTTATATTTTTAGAAAACNTCCATATAGGATTCGATCATAACCATAAGAAAGGAAACCAAGCGAGGAATAAAAGAGCGGAAATAATAACAAAGGAAAGAAAGGTCCAAAACCCAGAAATAAAGCCGGGATGAAGTACACAACTGTTGCAAAAACATATAGAAAAGCGTTTAAATTGCTCAGGTGCATTGCATACCCCAACAGTGCGATTGCCTATGTGACAAATGTTTCAACCTAACATTTTGTTGGTTCATTCTAAAAGGTATTTTTAGGTGGGTCGGTTTTGCGGTAACCTGGCTTCCCATCCTTACTTCACTAGATCAAAAGGGAGCATAGAAATGACGTCTGAAAGTCACTTGCCAATCGTCAACTCTTCCGTGGAAGACCTAAATCAAGCCATCCCAACGTCTGAGTCAGCAACAGCTAAAGAGAACAGGACTCTGCATTGCCGCATGCTGGAAATGTGGGACGCATGGTCCAATGGTAGGGAACCACCCAGTACCATCCCGGGTTTCCCAGAGATAATTCCCAGGGCAGGAGGGACATCCAACATCCCCATAAGCTACCCAGCCACGCCATTTGGATATCCAACTATGTCGGCTCACTGTACCGGAAGGCCTTCTGAGGTTTTCTCCCAGGCCCTGTTTTCCGGTGTGTCTTCCAATATCTTCACCGCACCACCAATCTCTGCCATGGCTCCGCCGACTATCTCTGGACCAAGTTTCGAGCCGCCAGCATTCACATTCCAAACACCGTCCGTCCATCTGGATACCACTCATATTACTCCCAATGCATATCCCCAACAACCTCAGCTTGAGGTCACTTTGGGACAAGATAAGAAAAGCCTCGAGCATGAAGAAATAACTCGGAAAATGAAGAGCATTGAACAGAGCCTCAAGAATACACAGGGGTTGAGCAGGCAGAAAAGCGTCTCCTATGCAGATTTGTGCATTGTCCCGCATGTCCTCTTGCCTTTTGGGTTTAAAACCCCCAAGTTCGAAAAATATGACGGACATGGAGACTCCATAGCTCATCTGAAAAGGTACTATAACCAGCTCCGGGGAGCAGGTGAGAAAGAGGAACTTCTCATGGCATATTTTGGAGAAAGCTTGACGGGAATTGCATCAGAATGGTACATAGACCAGGATATATCCCGCTGGAACATATGGGATGACCTGGCACGGGGCTTTGTCCGGCAATTCCAATACAATGTGGACATCGCTCCCGATAGGAACTCACTATCCAATCTAAAAAAGAAACCCTCGGAGAGCTTCAAAGAGTACGCCATCAAATGGCGCAAGCACGCCTCCAGGGTCAAACCTCTGATGGATGAGGTTGAAATGGTCAGCGTCTTTCTACAAGCACAGGAAGCTGATTACTTCCAAAATATGATGTCCGCCATGGGCAAACCATTTGCGGAAGTAATCAAAATTGGAGAAATGGTGGAGAATGGTCTAAAAACTGGTCGTATCCTGATCCAATCTTCCATAAGAGAAACCTCCCAGACCATCCAAAGTGGATCCGGGAGTGCTGCCAACAGAAAAAAGAAAGAAGAAGGGGCTATGATTATTTTCGATGTAAGGAAGCCTCAACAATACCCACGTCCATTTCCCAAAGCTTCCCAACATTACTATCCTCACCAAGACGCAGTTTATGCTACGCCCACTCTTCCCTATGCGGTAATGAACTCTCAACCACATCCCAAGCCGCAACAATAATACAATCAGAATAGAGCTCCACCTCTGAGGAACAACCATCCTCCCCCAGCTCCATATAATCCACGGCCTCCCCAAAACTACCCGTACAACACTTACCCCCGCGAACCACCAAGGAAACCCAACTTCACTCCTATCGGGGAGCCGTATTCAAGTCTCTTCCCAAAATTAGTCCAGATGGGGCTTCTACAACCTGTACCTCTGACCAGGCAAAAGCCAGCATCGGCATCATACAAACCGGGGACCAGTTGTGCCTACCATTCCGAAGCAGGGAGGCATGACACGGAGGAGTGTTGGACCCTCAAAAGAGCCGTGGAAAGCCTCATAGAACAAAAGAAAGTGGTGTTAAGGGACGAAGAAGCTCCCAATGTGACGAACAATCCATTACCCACTCACAATCATGGGCCCGTCATCGGCATGATTTGCGAGGATCAGAATTTTGATCCAGCTCTAAAGGCCATCATTGCCATCGCATATGTGGAAAGAAAGCCCAAGGCAACACCCAAACCAGTCAAAGAAATTAAGAAGAGTAACCCCGTCCCCCAGGTCCCCGAGAAGGCTGAGGCCGAGACAAATAGGGGACCCTCTGAAGACGCTATTCTTTACGTCCCCAAGGCACCCAGGAAGGAACAAAGCGTGTTGAGCCCTCCCAGGAGGCTACAATTCAACAAAGCGATGATGAACGGCCCAAAAATGTACATGCAAAAGGGGACGTATGTGGCGCGGGGGCAATTAATTTCACCAAGGCTGAATGAGCCCGTGGTTATTAGCCGCGCGTCACAAACTCCCATGGAGAATACTACCGCTGTCCCCTGGAATTACAACAAAACAGTGGTGACTTACAAAGGAAAAGAAATTACTGGGGAAACAGGTGATATAAACTCATCAGAGAAATACCTCAACCTGGAAGAACTAAACAAAAGCAAGATGAAACGCTTTCCGCCTAAAAGGCCGATCAGTGCCGGAGAGGCAGAAGAATTCTTCAAAAATATGAAAACTACTGAATACGCCATAATCGAGAAGCTCAGAAAGTCCCCCACTCAAGTCTCACTTCTATCCTTGCTGATAAATTCAAACGAGCATAAGAAAATCCTGATCAAAACACTTAACGAAGCATATGTTCTGGCCGAGACCACGGTCGAGCAAATGGAAAGAATGGCAGAACGATTTTTTGAAATCAATCGGATCTCATTTAGCAAGAATGACTTGCCCCCGGAAGGGGCTGCCCACAAAAAAGCTCTCCCCCTAACTGTTAAATGTGAAGGTTACTATGTGAAAAGAGTTATGCTGGACGGCGGGTCTAGGGTTGATATTTTCCCTCTCTCGACCCTACAAAGAATGGAGATCGGGACTGAGAGAATTAGTCCCAACAATGTGTGTGTCCGTGCATTCGATGGTATCAAGAGAGACACGATCGGGGATATTGAGTTGGTCTTGACAATCGGCCCTGTCGATTTTGAAGTGACGTTATAGGTCATGGATATGGATACTTCCTACAATTATCTCCTGGGAAGGCCTTGGATCCATGCAGTAGGGGCAGTGCCATCTACTCTCCACCAGATGGTTAAGTTCGAATATGAGGACCAGGAAATTGTGGTCCATGGGGAAGACAAGAAATCTATTTACAGGGACCCGTCAGCCCCATGCCTGGAAGCAAGAGAGGGCAGCGAGCACATAGTCTACCAGGCTTTCGAGATTGTGGTTGCGGACCAGCATGAAGAAGGAACTCCGTGCCCTCAACCCTTCTTATCAAATGCATCAATTATGGTCGCCAACGACATGATTAAACATGTTTATACACCTGGAAAAGGGCTCGGGTTGTCCTTGCAAGGCATTAAAGATCCCATCACTTTGCCTGCCAATAAAAAGTTCTTTGGCATAGGGTTTCAAGCTACTCCCGACAATGAACGATGGGCTGACCAACGTAAGAAAAATGGTTGGGTATTGCCTAAGACGATCCCACACATCACCGCATCATTTGTCAAGCCAAAATACGTAGAGGAAGAGGAAGAGGCTTTCACGGCCGAAGAAATCGAAGAAATATCTAGAGCAATGAGACAGATGTTCTATGAGGCCCATATGGTCCAACCAGGAGAAGGCTCCAGCACTGCCGAAGTGCAGTATATGGGGCCTGACGCCAAGTTGCAAAACTGGAAGGCTACTCCATTCCCCGTCAGGCGGGAGTCCCGGTAGTCCATCTTTTGCCATCTTTTANTCATGCTCTGATCTTAATACGCCGTCTAACCTCGAAATAATGAATCAAGAACTGGAATATGACGAAGAAGAGGCTTTTAGGGAAATAAATCGAGAATTGGAACAGTTCGAGAATAAGCCTAAGCCAAACTTAAACGAAACAGAACCCGTTAACTTGGGCAATGAAGAGGAGATTCGAGAGACCATGATAAGCGTCCACACGGATAAAAAGACTAGGGACGCCTTGATTCAACTCCTATTTGAATTCAAAGATGTTTTTGCTTGGTCCTACGATGACATGCCCAGACTAAGTATGGATTTGGTACTACACAAATTACCAACCTACCCCGGTCATCCACCTGTCCAACAAAAGCAGAGGAAATTTAAAACGGACATGAGTGACAAGATCAAAGAAGAGGTCGCTAAACAACTAAAGGCTGGAGTAATCCGAGTGGTCCAATACACCACCTGGCTGGCCAATGTGCTTCCGGTGCCTAAAAAGGACGGGAAGGTCCGAGTATGTGTCGACTACCGAGATCTGAATAAATCAAGTCCAAAAGATAATTTTCCACTACCAAACATACATATCCTAGTTGACAATTGTGCCAAACATGAGGTACAATCTTTTGTCGATTGCTATGCCGGATATCACCAGGTGTTGATGGATGAAGAGGATGCAGAAAAGACAGCCTTCACTACACCCTGGGGAACATACTGTTACCGGGTCATGCCATTTGGTTTAAAGAACGCTGGGGAAACTTATATGAGGGCCATGACCTCCATATTCCACGACATGATGCATCAGGAGATCGAGGTGTATGTGGATGATGTGATCATTAAATCCAGGACCCAAAGTGACCACGTGCAGCATTTGAGGAAATTCTTTGAACGCCTGCACAAATATGATTTGAAATTAAACCCAGCCAAATGCGCTTTCGGAGTTCCATCTGGAAAGTTATTGGGATTTATAGTCAGTCGACGGGGCATTGAGCTGGACCCAACAAAGATAAAATCTATTCGGGATCTCCCACCCCCAAGAACCAAGAAGGAAGTCATGAGTCTGTTGGGTAGGTTGAATTACATCAGCAGGTTCATCGCTCAGTTGACCTCCACATGCGAGCCTATATTCAAGCTGTTGAAAAAAGATGCAGCCATCAAATGGACAGACGAGTGCCAGGACGCTTTCGACAAGATCAAAGAATATCTGTCAAATCCTCCAGTGTTAGTCCCACCAGAACCGGGGAGACCTCTGTTCCTATACCTGTCGGTGTTAGAAAGTTCCTTTGGGTGTGTTCTCGGGCAACACGATGCAACCGGGAAGAAAGAGCAGGCCATTTATTACTTAAGTAAGAAGTTCACAAGCTACGAGGCCAAGTATTCTCAGTTAGAAAGGACTTGCTGCGCTCTAACTTGGGTTGCTCAGAAGCTCCGACATTATTTATTGGCTTATACCACCTACCTCATCACGAGGCTGGATCCTTTGAAGTACATATTCCAAAAGCCAATGCCCACCGGGAGATTAGCGAAATGGCAAATCTTACTCACAGAATTCGATATTGTCTATGTCACTCGCACAGCTATGAAAGCTCAAGCATTGGCCGATCATCTAGCTAAAAATCCGGTTGATGATGAATACCAACCCTTGAGCACTTATTTTCTGGATGAAGAAGTCAACTCCGTCGAAGTAATCTCAGAAGGCGCTGACACCTGGAAAATACTCTTCGACGGAGCAGCCAATGCGAAAGGTATCGGGACAGGGGCGATCTTGATTTCACCCACAGGACAACACTACCCTGCCACGACCCGCCTCCGTTTCTTCTACACAAATAATACTGATGAATATGAAGCTTGTATAATGGGAATGAACATGGCCATTGACATGGATGTAGAAGAGTTGTTGATCATGGGGGACTCCGATTTGATCATTAAGCAGGCTCAGGGAGAGTGGGAAACTAGGGATGTTAAACTACTTCCCTACAGAGAGCATGTGGAGAATCTTAGTAAGTGATTCAAAGCCGTCGAGTTCAGATATATTCCTCGGTGCCACAATAAGTTAGCTGATGCGCTAGCCACCCTAGCTGCAATGCTGCCCCATCCGGGTATTGTTCGCATAGACCCATTGGAGATCCAAATCAAGGAAAGACATGGTTATTGCAACACGGTCGAAGTAGAACCCGATGTCCAACCATGGTATCATGATATTAAAAGATTTTTGAAGACAATGGAATATCCCGAGCAGGCCAACAGATATCAAAAGAGAACCATCCGAAGGCTCGCCAGCAGTTTCTTCCTAAGTGGGGAAGTTTTGTATAAAAGGACTCCCGATCTAAATCTGTTAAGATGTGTAGACACCAAAGAAACCGAAAGGATCATGGGTGAGGTCCATTCAGGAGTATGCGGTCCCCACATGAATGGGTACGTCCTCGTGAAGAAAATCTTGCGGGCTGTATATTATTGGATGACCATGGAGAAAGATTATTTCGGTTTCGTCCGGAAGTGCCATAAGTGTCAAATACATGGCGACCCAGAACTGCATCCTATGTCGGCACCCTGGCCGTTTGTTGCCTGGGGAATGGATGTCATTGGGCCAATCGAGCCAAGGGCTTCAAACGGGCACAGATTCATTTTGGTTGCTATCGACTATTTCACAAAATGGGTCGAGGCCGTCACGTTCAAAGCTGTCACTAAGAAAGTGGTGGTGGATTTCGTGCATGCTAATATCATCTGTCGTTTTGGTATCCCAAAAACTATCATTACCGATAATGCCGCGAATCTAAAAAGTAACTTGATGAGGGAGGTATGTGAACAGTTCCAAATAACACACCGCAACTCGACCCCTTACCGGCCCAAAGCCAATGGCGCCGTTGAAGCGGCAAACAAAAACATCAAGAAAATTCTCAGGAAAATGATTCAAACATCCAGGCAATGGCATGAAAAGCTTCCTTTTGCATTGTTGGGATATCGCACGACCGTGTGCACATCGGTTGGAGCTACCCCTTACCTATTGGTTTACGACACTGAAGCCGTAATACCCGCAGAAGTCAAAATTCCTTCCCTTCGGATTATTGTCGAAGCAGAAATTGAGGACAATGAGTGGGTCAAGACCCGACTAGAGCAATTAACTTTGATTGATGAGAAAAGAATGACCGCAGTGTGCCACGGACAATTATACCAGCAAAGAATGGCCCGCGCTTACAACAAGAAAGTGCGAACTAGGAGCTTCGAAGTAGGGCAACTCATTTTAAGACGTATCCTCCCGCACCATGAAGAAGCGAAAGGAAAATTTGCCCCAAACTGGAAAGGTCCATACAACATAAGGAAATTGCTACCAAAAGGAGCGTTATACTTGGGGGACATCGAAGGAAATGATCCCGATACGGCTGTCAATGCAGATGGCGTCAAAAGGTACTATGTTTGATCCTCTATATATTCAAATGTTCTCCGGTCGGGATGATGAAGGCTTTCATTCTCGCTACCCAAACACCATTAACCCTTTTGCAAACCCTTTTGAGCCAGCTACTCTTCTTTGATTACCCTCTTTAGAACCTAAAAGTGTTATTGAAAAAGAAAAAGCAACAAAAAAAAAGAAAAAAAGAAAAAAAGAAAGAAAAGGAGAACAAGGAAAGCAAAAGTAGAAGAAAACAAAAAAGAAGAAGAGGGAAAACAAAACAAAAATCAAAAACAAAAGAAAACAAAAGTTCCCTGAACTACGTTTGACTTGATTACGAAAGGATACGTAGGCAACCTCTACCCGGAGTTCAGTCACACCAAAATAAAAATCCACATTTCCCCAAGAGTTTAAGCTGGGGCAAGTGTTAAGATTCGGCAATGTGCCGCCTAAAAGGTTCCAAAGTTGTAATTCAACACAAATTCTTTTCACCAAAAAAAAACTTGTTCAAGTCCTTCCGATCAATCGGCAAAGATGTCAAAAATTAGAGGATACAGTTGTTTGGATCCAAATACAAGAAAATGAGAGAAATTAAAATGAGAGAGTCTCATTGGTGAAAACCCACACGGGCACCGTGAGGCGACGGTAAGCAGAGAAATTAAAAATGAGAGAGTCTTGGTAGTGAAAACTCGCAAAGAGAACTACAAGGCGATGGTGAGAAGGGAAATGAGAGAGGTTAGTTTGTGAAAACCGGCAAAGGGCGCCACTGATCGAAAAGGATAATGGATCACTGACACGGACGCAGTCCGGGGCAAGGTTTCTCAATCTCGAGGTAATAGTTGTGATGAATTTCTGAGAGTCGGACGGTTTACACGGATCAGGCATCCAGACCAAAGGGCATGTCATGTTCATTGAAGTCCGCATGCACTCTAGATAAGTCCTTCTTTCCTTTCCCCGAAAAGGACACCTCTTGTTTAAATTCGTTGTCCGTTCTGTCGTTTATTCTTCTGTTGAATCCCTTTCGGTCTAACTCTATCCCGAAACTAAGGCAAAGAAAGGATGGCAAGACTGATTTACAAGGCTCTCATTTGGAACGAGTCAATATGCAAAAGGCACCCAGCCTCGTCAGGGGCATCGAGTCGATCTCGACTGGCCGAAGCGGCCGATACTTCAAACTCAAAACCTTGAAAGGAGAAAATCAAATTAAAGTGCCTATAAAGGCGAATGAAGTTGAAAGGTTGAGCCCCGCGTGGCTAACCATCTTGGCAAGTTTTGAAAAGCCGAAATGTTCCAAATGACCTAAAGTTACAGTTGGAAGAAAAGTCAGAAATGAAAAGCCAATAAAGGCGAAATAAAGTTGGAAAGGTTAAGTCCCACCCGACTAACCGTCGCAGCAGAATTTGAGGGGCCAAAACTCCTCTCCAATACTTTGTAAATCCAAAAGAAAAAGCAAGTGAAAAGCCTACAAAGGCAAAATAAAATGTTGGGTCCCACGTGACCGAACGCCATGGTGAAATCTGGAAAGCCAAGGCCCCCGGGATTAGGGATGAAACCCATTCCCCAGCAAGCAAGTGGTTGAGATCTTCATCAAAAGAACTGAGATCAAGCAGTTGAAAATCAAGGCCGCAAAACCAACCACCGTTTCAAACTAACAAATTGTTCTTTGTTTGAAAATAGGAAACA
>ML305478.1:2247-12814 GCA_005239505.1 Nicotiana paniculata | reverse complement strand
TTGTTATTATTATTATTATTATTATTATTATTATTATTATTATTATTATTATTATTATTTTAGTATTATATATATATATATGTAAACTTACTTTTAGATTAAAGAAAACTATATATAAATAAGAAAACTCAATATTTACACTATAGTTTAAAAAATACTATGGTAACTTACATTTAAATTAGAAGAAACCAAGTGTGTGTGAATACACTTCAAATACAGGATATGGTTTTAAGCATTTATCATAGAGAAACCACGTTCATTAGGTTATAAATATCACTTTGAATTATTTTTTTTGAAAAAGTTCAGCACATATCTTCCCCCTTTGGCATCATCGAAAAGTTTGCAAAATGATACACTTACCAGATTTATTAATTATTACTCATGGCCATTGAGGCAACTGCATATGCAGTCATGGATTAATCGTCAATAATCAACTAAGAATTCAAACTATCAAAAAACAGAGATAGTGAATCAGAGCAAAAAGCATCAGATTTCGTTGATAGAGAGAATATGGTTCTGCCACAATCCAAAAAATGAAACAAAAACAATTAAAACATGAGCAACAAACAAAAAATTCTGAATCTGGATCACTTAAAGTTCTAGACAGGCTAGGAAATTAAGGCTTGAAAAAACTGCAGACCTGGTTCATTTAGCCAAGATGGACGGTTCAGCTGACTTAGAAACAGATGAAGACTTCTTTGAGTAAGTCTTGGATTTCTTGAGCTTAGGGGTCTGAACCTCTACCTCTGCCACTTTTTCACTTTGATGGACCAGGTCCATCTCATCCACTTCAACAGCCTCAATAGGTTCAACAACCTTTTCTTTCCCCCTTTTTTTCCACTCTTTTCTTCTTACTCTCATCTAAAGCTCTCTTCAACTCGTCCTCACTTTGCTTTACCTTGCTCCTTGTAGTTCTTCCTCTTGGAAGAGAAATATTAGAAGTCTCAGAAGGAGCAGCTTTTCTTTTCTTACTTTCTCTTGCTGTTCCAGACGTTTGAGCTTTAGGAGTTCTTTTCTTCTTTGGATTGTAATTATCGCCTAACATTTTCAGCAGATCCGCCAGGGTTTCCTCAGTAGATGAACCAAGTTCATTTGTGTGCTTTCCTAAATTTACTAACTCTTCAGCGATTTCTCCTGATTCACTTCCCCTTGCGTTCTTGCTAATTTCTTCCTCCTTTTCTGGCTCAGCACCACAGATAACCATTTTTACAAATTCTTGCCCTATTCCCCTCTCTTCACTCCTTACTCCTTCTCTCTCTTTTTCTTATTCAATTTTGTTTTTACCACCTCTTCTTCTCGTCTCTGGAAGTTCCACATCCTTCACAAACCCAACCAGTATGAACCTATTTTCTAAGTTTTTCAGCAACATCAGAGATGACCTCAGAAGAAGGACTTGGGACAGATGTTACCTGAGTCATCAAAAATTTGGGAATGGTTTTGTAAGGGAGGGGATGTCTTGAATGAACTTTTAGTTTTGAATTGACGGTTAAGGCTTCCCTAGAATCTAGGTATTTTAATTTGGTGAGGATTCTTGTTGAAACAGAACTGGTTCAAAGTCAAATGGATAGGCTTTGAAAAGATTTTGAGTTTGGGCAGAGTTCTGCTCATGATTTAATTATTAGTATTTCAAAGTCTGCAGAGTGTAGAACACA
This sequence comes from Nicotiana paniculata, assembly GCA_005239505.1. NCBI lineage: Eukaryota > Viridiplantae > Streptophyta > Magnoliopsida > Solanales > Solanaceae > Nicotiana > Nicotiana paniculata. Next base: position 11,162 of record ML305478.1, on the reverse strand, counting down.
TACCTCGCCTTTCAGATGAACCAACACGATGAACCAGTTTCATCATTTCAGAATCCTTTTTATCAAGCCTCAATTTGCAAAGATAGAAAAAATTTCATTTGTGATCAGTGAGTCATATCAAAACATGGCATAAGAGTATACTTTTTACAGTATGAGACTGAGAAATTGTTAATCTGATTATTTACACCAATTTCAGACTTTTCTAGCCAAATTTGTTTTATTTGTTTTCATTTTTCCTTCTTCTTTTTCTCTCTTTTTTCATGTACATTTTGAACTGGTTCAATCAGGTGATCTTAATCATCCCTAATAGTAACCTGTTCCTTTCAAAATTCTCTCTACTCAGTGCTTTTGTAAAGATATCTGCATGGTTTCACAACCAACTAGTTACTCCTTGATGTTCCTTCATTGCTTTGTTGCTGTGTAACAGGTTCAGGTACAGGTTCCAACGAAGTTTGGGAATTATTTTGTTCTATTCCCCCTGTCATGTTGCCCGGGATGGATGAATATGTTCCATCACCTGTTCCTTCCTCCGGTGTTGCTTTAGTTTGGACTGAGTTTCTGACCAGCCCAATTTCTTCATCATCTTGTTCATTACCAACCCCAGTGATTTCACCTTTCTTTCCATTTCCAAAGGAGACATTTCCTCCTTTGAGATCCTCAAGTGAAAGGAACTAGTCCTTATTGCCATTCATATGTTTTGAGAAGCCACTATCCATGTACGATATTTAGCTACTACCTTTCACTTGAATCTACAAAAGAAAATCAGGGGTTAGTCTTAGGAACCCAAACTAGTTTGGGTCCCTTTCTATAAGCAAAATGATGAATTAAATTCTTTTTAGCCCAACTTGGTAGCCAATTCTTCCCTCGAACAAAACTTTTGTTCTTTTGACTGGCTTTTTCTTTTGCATTACATTCACTTTTAAAGTGACCAGTCTTACCACAGTGAGTACAAATCTGGTTATCAGGAAGAGTGAGGTACTTGCTTTTAGGATCCCACTTAGGTAGCAGATTCCCAAAGCCAAGTCCTCTTCTATTGCTACTATGATGTTCCTGTAGCCATGTCAAAGCATCAGAGGACCTATTCCATTTGCTAGTTCTATCTAGTTCCTGCTTGACCTTGCTTAGATCCTCCTTAAGGACTCTTATCTGCTCATCTCTTTTGTACAAGTCGTCTTTCATTTTTCCTACGTTTTCTTATAATGTGAGTTGTGTGTGATCAACTTTGTTTTTACCTGTTCCTAATTTCAGTTTTAGATTTTCAAATCTTAGCTCTAGGACAGTGGTGTCAAGTTCATGAACCTGTTTCTTTAACTCAGCATTTTTACTATCACTTTCTCTAGCCCTAAGTTCCAGATTTTTGTACTTAGCTTCAAAATCACACACTCCTTAGACAGTTGTTTCTTTTAATTGTTTAGATCCTCAGATTCTTCAATGAAATCCAGGAGTAACTCAAATAGCCTTTCTTTAGACAAAAATTTAATCTTGTCTTTGAGATGAATTATACTTACCTCAGATTCCTCATCGGATTCTCCAATTGCCATAAGTGCTTATTCATATCCATCTTCATCATCTGACTCCTCATCTGAACTTTCACCCCAAGAAACAACCATTGCCTTTGTTGATGTTCTATTTTTCTTGGGTTGAACCTGTTCCTTCCTCCTGTTCCTTCTCTCATATCTTTCCTTCCTCCATCCTACTTCCCACCGAGGGCAGTTTTTGATGAGATGATCAGTCTTTCCACACTTGTAGCATCCCTCATTAGCTGACCTTTCTGGTGCCTTTGCCTTGTTGAAGTTTCCTCCCCTGGAGATGCCTTTTTTCCTCATGATAAAGTTTCTGAATTCTTTGGTTATCATGGCCATCTCATCCTTCTCCAGATCAGCTCCCTCAGTAATCCTCAGCGCTAGACTTATCTCCTTCTTTGGGGCATCCATCTTCATGGTTTGCCTTCTGAGTTCATAAGCAGTGAGGTTTCCAATCAATTCATCCAGTCTAAGGGTTGCCATATTTTTGGATTCCTGGATAGCAGTGATCTTGCTTTCCCAGGAGATAGGCAGAACCCTTGTCAAGATCTTCTTTACATTGTCTTCTTCAAGTATGATTCTTCCAAGAGGCTTGAGTTCATTTGTCAAGGTTGTGAACCTTGTGTACATTACCTGAATTGTCTCTCCTTCTTTCATAGTAAAGTTTTCATACTGAGAGTATAGTAGTGTACCTCTAGACCTCTTCACTTGAGTTGTTCCTTCATGGGCTACTTGTAGAGTATCCCAGATTTCCTTGGCAGTGGTGCAACTTTGGATTCTACTGTATTCATCTGGTCCTAATCCACACACTAGCCACTTCTTTGCTTTGGCATTCTTCTCCCATTTCTTCAGATCTTCAGCCGCGCAGTCAGCCCTAGTCTTAGGTACATCTACACCTTCAACAATTTTCTTCATTGTTGCAAGTGGTCCATCAGTGACTATGTCCCAGAGTTCATAGTCCTCTCCAATAAGGTGGTCCTTCATTCTATTTTTCCACCAAGAATAGTACTGGCCAATGAAGAGTGGTGGACTTGCAGTTGATTGACCTTCCCAGTTCCCAGGTGGTGCACTCATCTTGATCTTTTCCAAGGTGTTAGCCTTTTCAAGGATAACCTGCTCTGATACCAATTGATGTTTTAGACTTCAATACCACACAAGAAGATATGTTACTTTGTGTGGTACCCAATTTTCGGTTGCTGTCTTAGTAGAAGAACCTGGTTCTTCTTGGTGTTCCAACTACTACTGTTGCGGAATAATAAGAAGCAGTAAAGTAAAAACAGAGAGATTTTTACGTGGAAAACACCTGGCTCAAAAGGTGAAAAAACCACGACCTACTCCTTAGTAGGATTTGCTCAACTCTTCACTAAAAACTCTGAGCCAAACGGACTTACAAAATAAACTCTTTTGTAATCCTTAGGATTAACTCTAACCCTTTGTAGTAACTATCCCCTAGCTGATTTCTACACACCTCAACTTAACTCTAACTTGATCAATACGTACCTATTACAGTTGCTTCTATGAAAGCTGAAAAGATACAATATTAAAGCTCCTACTACAATCAACTAGACTCAATAATTAATCAGATGAAACTGGTTGTTCTAGTTGAACTGTAGCCTTTGAATCGCACAGTAATTCTGCTTGCAAAATATCTGGGAATTTTGCTTCCAGATCTTGATTCACTTCTGCACTTGTGCGTCTCCTTTTTTTCCCAGCAGAAATACATCAAGTATTTATAGAGTCCGTCGTTGAGCTTGTCTTCCAATTCCAGTTCAACTCTACCTGGGAGAACAAGTTCTTATCAAACTCAAGTTCCTTCCTTCGTTTCTGTCCTTGCAGAATTCGAATTCTAGTCTTTTATCAATTTGCAACCTTTTCGCATTAGAAGATACTCTTATTGTTCATTGATACTTCACAATCGCATTCATCTCCTATGCATATAAGGTTTGTATGCCAACTCGTCAGGTCAAGTATGTGTGCTCTGATGGACCTGGTTCAACTGGTCAGCCTTTTGTCAATCTTCAAAACTATGCAGTGACATGGTTCAACAATATGTACCTTGTGTTGACAATAAAATGAGGCTCGCGGTGCTTTAAGATGATACTAGGGAATGTCGTACCTTATGTTGGCAGAAAGTAATGCAGCCAGGGGACGTAGTACCCTATGTTAGAAATAAATGAGGCTCGTGGCACTCTGAGATGCTACTAGGGAATGTCGTACCCTATATTAGCAATGATAAATACAACCAGGGGATGTAGTACCCTGTGTATGAAATAAGATGAGGCTCGTGGCTCTCTGAGATGCTACTGGGGAATGTCGTACCCTATGTTGGCAATAAAATGCAACCAAGGGATGTAGTACCCTGTGTTTGCTATAAGATGAGGCTCGTGGCTCACTGAGATTCTACTAGGGAATGTCGTACCCTATGTAGTCAAAAAGTAATGTGACCAGTGGATGTAGTACCCTGTGATTGGCAATGAAATGAGGTTCGTGGCTCTCTGAGATGCTACTAGGGAATGTCGTACCCTATGTAGGCAGAAAATAAATACAACCAGAGAATGTAGTACCCTGTGTTGGCAATAAGTAATACGACACAGGGGATGTGGTACCTTGTGTTGAAGATAGCGTATTGATTCCCTATAATGAAACTAAGAATAACATGATTACATGTATATTAGAAGAAAATCAAGGATTTGAGAACTTCACTTGGTGGTGATCGTCTTTTCACGAACTGTTTCCTAAAATTGTTCTGTTCCTGTTCTGAACAAAGAAAGATTCAATAGTTTTTAAAATGGTGGTTAGTTTGTAGCCTTGATCTCTTGGGCGACTTGACCTTGTGACCATTATACTTGTTAGAAAAACTGACTCCATCGATGGTCGTACAAATTTCCTGGAGATTCTGTCATTGTTTCTGGAGATCTTCTTTCTCAATATTAAAACTTGACTATTTTGCGCCTATCATCATTTATGTTTATGGTGTAAACAACATTGCTCCCAGAACAACTTTTAACTGAGTAACTTTCATTGACCCTTGACACATTGTTTAGTCCTTCCAGCCTTTTGCTCGTCAGGGAAGCTCAAAGATGGCTTTATGCCTTTGCCCATAATGTTCATGCCTAGAAAGTTTAGCTTCATATAACAGGAAAACTGTAACCAATTTTTTGCGGCCTTTTCTTTGCTTTGCTTTGTTGACATTAGACTGAAAGGGACTCAAAAATAATGGTGCGAAAGAAAACAAGAAGGTAAACTAATAGGTATTACAACTTAATCAAGAAGTATACGTTTCAGAGAAGAAAAATAAAAATAAAAAGGACTTATCTGGAGGAATATGCTGACTTCAATTATCATGACATGCACTTTGGACTGGATGCCCGATCCGTCTAAACCGTCTAATTCTCAAAATCCATTGTAACTTCACTTTGAAACTGAGTTCTTTGTCTTAACCATGTTTGTGCCGTATATATGAAGGCCTAAATCGATCAACGATGCCCTTTGTGGGTTTTCACCAATTGACCTCTCTCATTTGTCTTTCTCTTAACTCACTATCGCCTTATAGTGCATGTGAAGGTTTTCACCAATAAGACTCTATCATTTTATTTTTCTCTCTTTATAATGGCCGAGGCATCACCGTAATATACCAACTTACCATTCTCGAAAGTTGATCAGAAGGTCTTAAAAGGGAAAGGTAAAAAGAACTATTCAACTGAAATTACAACTCTTGGAACCATTTTGACGGAAAACCGTCGAAAAAATAAAATAAAATCATGCCCCAGTTTCTTTGAATACTGGGAAATGTAGATTTTTTTTAATGTGACCGAACCCCAAAGTGAGGCTGCCTACGTATCCTTTCGGAATAAGGTCGGGCGTAGTTCAATTAACATGAACTTGTTTTGATGATTTTTTTATATTACTTTTCTTTGATTTTTTTCTATTTTTCTTTTATTTTGATTTTTTTTTGTATTTTTTTTAAAAGTACATTGGTTCCAAAAGAGGGGAAAACAAAGAAATACAAACAAGGCTTCAAAGGGCTAACTAGGGTTAAACAGTATTTGGGTAGCGAGAATGGTAGCCTTTCGTCATCCCAACCTGAGACTGCTAAGTATAAAAATGCCCCAATAGAGTCATGTCAGACATAGTATCTCTTGACCGCATCCGCGTTGACAGATATGTCTGTCACCTTTCCTTCTATATCTGCCAAGTGTAGAGCTCTTTTTGACAATACTCTCTTAACGAGGTAAGGACTTTGCCAATTCGGGGAGAACTTTCCTTTTGCTTCTTCCTAGTGCGGAAAGATACGTTTCAAGACAATTAGTCCTACCTCAAACTGTCTTGGGCGCACTTTCTTATTGTAAGTGCGTGCCATTCTTTGTTGGTACAACTGACCAAAACAAACTGCAGCCAAACGCCTTTCATCAATTAAACTTAACTGTTCCAGTCGGGACTTGACCCATTCAATGTCCTCAATTACTGCTTCAACAATGATTCANCAGCTTCAACAGCTCCATTAACTTTGGGTCGGTAAGGAGTAGAATTGCGATGCTCAATTTTAAATTGTTCACATACCTCCTTCATCATATGACTATTCAGATTAGCAGCATTATCTGTGATAATGATTTTTGGAATACCAAAATGACAGATGATGTTGGAGTGAACAAAGTCTAGCACTACTTTCTTGGTGACTGCCTTCAGTGTAATAGCTTCCACCCATTTGGTTAAGTAATCAATTGCAACCAAGATGAATCTGTGCCCATTTGAAGCTTTTGGCTCGATTGGGCCAATGACATCCATTCCCCAAGCAACAAAAGGCCAAGGAGACAATATATGATATAACTCTGAAGGAGGCGAGTGAATCAAATCACTGTGAATCTAACACTGGTGGCACTTGCGAATAAAACGAAAGCAATATCGTTCCATAGTAAGCCAATAATATCCTGCCCGAAGGATTTTCTTTGCTAGAACATACCCATTCATGCGCGGACCACAAAATCCCGAATGCACCTCATTCATAATTATTTCAGCTTCTTTGGCATCCACACATTTCAACAAATTCAAATCCAGAGTTCTTTGGTAAATGATTTCCCCACTCAAAAAGAATTCATTAGAGAGTCGTCTAATAGTTCTCTTTTGATCCCTATTAGCATGTACCGGATATTCTCTTGTTTTCAGATACTGTTTAATATCACGGTACCATGGTTCACCATCTAGTTCTGCTTCAATTGTATTGCAATAACCATGTTGATCCCGAATTTGAATTTCCAATGGGTCAATGTGAGTATTACCCGGATATGGAAGCATTGAGGCCAGGGTGGCTAAGGCATCAGCTAATTCATTGTGAAACCTGGGAATGTACCTGAACTCGATGGACTTGAACCTTTTGCTAAGATCTTCCACACATTGTCGACATGGAATGAAATTGATATCTCGAGTCTCCCAATCACTTTGAGCCTGGCGAATAAGCAAATCTGAATCTCCCATCACCAACAGTTCATGCACTTTTAGGTTTATTGCCATGTTCAGACCCATGATGCAAGCTTCATATTCTGCCATGTTATTTGTACAGAAGAAACGAAGTCGCGCCGTGGCAGGGTAATGTTGCCCAGTAGGTGATACAAGAATTGCCCCAATACCTACACCTTTGATGTTGATAGCCCCATCAAAGTATAATTTCCAAGTTTGACTGTCATCTTGGACTACTTTTTCAATTAAACTAACCTCTTCATCTGGGAAATATGTGTTCAAAGATTCATACTCATCATCAATCGGGTTTTCTGCCAGATGATCAGCCAAAGCTTGTGCCTTCATGGCAGTACGAGTGACATAAACAATATCAAACTCTGTGAGCAGGATTTGACACTTTGTCAATCTTCCTGTTGGCATCGGCTTCTGAAAGATGTACTTTAGAGGATCCATTCGGGATATGAGGTAAGTTGTATAGGCCAAGAGATAATGCCTAAGCTTCTGGGCGACCCAAGTTAAGGCGCAACATGTCCTTTCCAAAAGAGTGTATTTGGCCTCATAAGTGGTGAACTTTTTGCTCAAATAATAGATTGCTTGTTCCTTTTTGCCTGTGGCATCATGTTGACCCAGAACACAACCAAAGGAACTATCCATTACTGACAGATATAAAAACAGAGGCCTGCCAGATTCCGGCGGAACCAAAACAAGGGAATTTGACAAATATCCTTTGATTTTATCAAAAGCTTCTTGGAACTCATATGTCCACTTGATAGCGGCGTTCTTTTTCACCAACTTGAAAATAGGCTCACATGTGGTTGTAAGCTGCGCAATGAACCTGCTGATGTAGTTCAACCTCCCGAGTAAACTCATGACTTCTTTTTTATTCTTTTGGGGAGGCAGCTCTCGAATGGTCTTTATCTTTGAGGGATCCAACTCGATGCCTCTTTGACTAACTATAAAACCCAAAAGCTTACCAGAAGGAACTCCAAATGCACATTTGGCTTGATTAAGTTTGAGATTGTACCTTCGCAGCCTTTCAAAGAACTTTTTCAAGTCTTGCACGTGGTCATCTTGTGTTCTGGATTTAATGATCACATCATCAACATACACTTCAATCTCTTTGTGCATCATGTCATGGAATATGGTAGTCATGGCCCTCATGTAAGTTGCCCCTGCATTCTTCAAACCAAATGGCATGACCCTATAACAATAAGTTCCCCATGGAGTTGTGAAGGCGGTCTTTTCTGCATCTTCTTCATCCATCAGAATTTGGTGATATCCGGCATAACAATCCACAAAAGATTGGATCTCATGTTTAGCAAAATTGTCAACAAGGATATGAATGTTGGGTAATGGAAAGTTGTTTTTGGACTTGCTTTGTATAAATCCTTATAGTCAACATAAACTCTGATTTTCCCATCCTTCTTCGGCACTGACACAACATTTGCTAACCATGTAGTGTATTGGACGACCCTGATCACGTTTGCACTTAATTGCTTCGTGATTTCTTCTTTAATCTTCACTCATGTCTGAATAAACTTCCTTTGTTTTTGCTGGATTGGTGGAAAATTAGGATATGTGGGAAGCTTATGAACCACTAAATCGGCACTCAAATCCGGCATGTCATCATACGACCAAGCAAATACATCTCTATACTCGAACAAAACTTGAATTATGGCATCTCTTGTCTTTTGTTCAGTATGAATGCTTATTTTTGTTTCTCTGGTTTCTTCAGGACTTCCCAGGTTAATTGCCTCAGTTTCATTTAAGTTAGGCATAGGCTTATTCTCAAATTGATCCAATTCCCTTTTTATTTCCTTAAAAGCCTCATTTTCATCATACTCAACTTCTTGATTCATTATTTCGAGATTAGACAGCTTTTTAAGACCTAGGCATGAATTCCGCGTGCATGTCATGTTTTTAAAGCCAGCATTAACA